>CM076578.1:777958184-778102145 GCA_034641835.2 Pinus albicaulis
TGTCGCAAGGTACTCTTCCATACGGATGATCCTTGCTCTCTCAGCGCAGATGGGGTGGCACATTCATCAGATGGATGTGAAGACTGCGTTCCTCAATGGAGTTATTGAGGAGGAGGTGTACATAGAGCAGCCTGAAGGTTTCGAGATCTTCAGCAGTGAGTCGCATGTGTGCCGACTCAAGAGAGAACTGTACGGGCTGAAGCAAGCACCTCGTGCTTGGTACACTCGCATAGACAGCTACTTCACCGGGCTTGGATTCTCCAAGAGTGAGGCGGATCCTAACCTGTACCAGATTGTGGTGGAGGGGAAGCCGTTGATCATCGTACTGTATGTAGATGATCTGATTTTGACTGGCGATGAGCAGTTGATACTTTCATGCAAGGAGGATCTTGCACGAGAGTTTGAGATGAAGGACTTGGGAATCCTTCATTATTTCCTGGGATTGGAGATTTGGCAGCGCAGCGGAGGACTGTTTGTTTCTCAGGGCAAGTATGCCCGGGAGATTCTCGAGAGGTTCAACATGCAAGGCTGCAAGCCTGTTGACACTCCTCTTCCTGGTGGTTGGAGGAAGGAGGATGCTACTTCAGCGGAGGTAGTGGATGCCACTGTCTATCGACAGTTGGTGGGGTCGCTTATGTATCTGGTCAATACACGACCCGATATATGCTATGCTATTAACCAACTTTCGCAAGCTATGGTTAAGCCTACCAAGCTCTTTTGGAAGGCAGGCAAGCATGTATTGCACTATATTAGAGGCACATCGGGATATGGTCTATGGTACAGACAGGAGGATGGAGCGAAGCTTTCTGGCTTCACTGATGCAGATTGGGCAGGGAGCCCAACGGACCGGAAGAGCACATCCGGAGGAGTTTTCAGCATTGGGTCGACAGTAGTTTCCTGGTACAGCAGGAAGCAGAGATCTGTGGCACTCAGTTCAGCAGAGGCCGAGTACATGGCAGCTAGCTTGGCTGCATGCGAGGCTATTTGATGAGGAAGATCCTCGCAGGTTTGTTCAGGTTGCATTTGGAGCCTACAGTGATCTACTGTGATAACCAGAGCTGCATCAAGCTCTCGGCTAATCCAGTATTTCATGATAGGTCCAAACACATCGACATCAGGTACCATCATATCAGAGATTGTGTTCAATGGAGAATCATGATGCTTTCATATGTTCCCACGGAGGATCAGGATGCCGACATCCTGACGAAGGCGCTCACCAGGAGCAAGTTCGAATTCCACAGAGGCAGGATAGGGGTTGCAGATAATCCATATCTTGCTTAGAGGGAGTGTTGAAAATGCAGCAAGATGATGGAGCTTAGTGAAATGAAGTCGCCTTCACTAAGTGGGCCCGCAGGCAAATTCTGGCGCAAAGTCTATTTTTAGACTATGTCTATTTCTAGACATATGGAGCATGGTTCGGGGATTCCAGTATGAGATTCTTGGAGCATTGGTCATGTTGGTAAAAATAGATGGGACTCTATTTTTGTGACCTATAGGTCGAAGAGGTCGAAGTCTATTTTTAGACTGCCTCTCCTAAAAATAGGGAAGTCAAATATTATTTACCCTTAATAATATTTGGACTATAAACAACAGTTTACTCTCTTGGAGCACTTCAGTTCGAGCTACAGAAGTGGCTCATGCATCTGACAGAGGAATCACGTGGTTCCCAAGGGTTTGATGGCATCATGCATGGTTGACTTCAGTGGCAGAAGTAAGCTCTCGGCTAATCCAGTTTTTCATGATAGGTCCAAACATATCGACATCAGGTACCATCACATCAGAGATTGTGTTCAGCGGAGGATCATGATGCTTTCATATGTTCCCACGGAGGATCAGGATGCCGACATCCTGACGAAGGCGCTCACCAGGAGCAAGTTCGATTCCACAGAGGCAGGATAGGGATTGCAGATAATCCATATCTTGCTGAGAGGGAGTGTTGAGAATGCAGCAAGATGATGGAGCTTAGTGAAATGAAGTCGCCTTCACTAAGTGGGCCCGCAGGCAAATTCTGGCGCAAAGTCTATTTTTAGACCATGTCTATTTTTAGACATATGGAGCATGGTCCAGGGGTTGCAGTATGTTATTCTTGGAGTATTGGTCATGTTGGTAAAAATAGATGGACCTATATTTTTCGACCTATAGGTCGAAGTCTATTTTTAGACTGCCTATCCTAAAAATAGGGAAGTCAAATATTATTTACCCTTAATAATATTTGGACTATAAACTTCAGTTTACTCTCTTGGAGCACTTCAGTTCGAGCCTTGGAAGTGGCTCATGCATCTGACAAAAGAATCACGTGATTCCCAAGGGTTTGATGGCACATGCATGGTTGACTTCAATTAGGACTTCAGTGGCAGAAGTTTGGTGGAGTTAATGAGATAGCTAGTGGAGTTGTGTTCTGTTTAATTTAGTTGAAATGGTTGAGATTAGTTTAACTAGCTAATCAACTAGTTATGAGTGGAGTGAATTAAATATTATTTAATTCATTAATTAGTAACTCATTATTCAACTCAAGAACACATCAGCTCACTACAGTGCATGATCAGTTCAGTGGAGACCAGTGAAAGAGGTAGATGAAAGGGTGGAGTTAGCTATCAGTGGCGACATCAGTTGTGCATGAGATTTGCACCACACTTGGAGGAATTGCCCATGATGATTACGCTGTCAAGCCAAGGAGATTCGAACCTTGGATCTCTATATAGACAGGCCTGGATTGCGCAATAGAGGCAAGGCAATTGGCGGTGAGTTTTGAACCAGTAACCTGTTCAAAATTGAGCTAGTTTGTGTGTAACTTCATGAGATAGTACTGAGTACTTGTGAGGAGTATTGTACTGATTTTGTTACATGATTTATCCATTATAATATACACAATAGCTGCGGGTTTTTCAGCTATAAGCTTTCCCCATACATACTGTGTTAATGTGTATGATGATTTGATGTGTTATCACTTGATTTTATTTCTGCATGTGTGATGATCTGAGTGGAAGAGATTATGTGTTGCATATAAATTCGAATTGTATGTGATCAGGATAGTCTCGGTGGATAATTAATCATTATTCAACAAATTTCTACAGGCATTGGAGCATCCATCCAGTGGGAGCTGGAGAAGAATGCTTTTCTAGATTCTAGGTAGTTGGAGCTTTATTTTCAATTGGAGTTGAATATTAAAGAATTATTAGAAAAGCATTAGGTGGTTTTTGTCCCGGAGTGGGTTTCCACCTTAAAAACTGTGTGCATTTATGTTCATCTTGTTTGCTGCTATCATTGTACAAACACTGATAATAATTGAAGATTAACTAATGCTCTAATTGAAAGGAATATTAATTCACCCCCCCCTCTCAGTATTTCGAACAATTGGTATCAGAGCTTGGTTCCTTCAATAGTAGTTTAACAGCTGGAAGGAGGTCATGGAGCATACCAAGAATGGTGTAAATCTATTCAATGAAAATAATTATGCACTTTGGAAAGGAAGAATGGAGGTCTATCTCTTGGTGGAAGGTTACGAAGTATGGGACACTGTTCAAAATGGATTTACATCAACCGCGGATGAACAAGGTAAGAAGAATTTGGTTAATGATGCAAAAGAAAATAATATTGTTATCAGTGGAATTATTGAATCTGCTTATCATAAGGTGTTGGGTTGTAAAACTGTTAAAAATGTATGGGACAAGCTTGAGAATATTTATGCAGGTGACTCAAATGTCAAAGAAGCAAAGCTTCAAATCTATAGAGCAAAATTTGAGCAACTCAGAATGAAAGAAGATTGCAACATTGTTAAATACTTTCAATACGTTGATGAAATAACCAATACTCTGGAAGGATTGGGAGAGCCAGTTGAAGAGAAGACTATTATACGAAAGATTATTAGAACGTTACCAGGGAGATTCAACCCAAAGGTATCGGTCTTAGAATAGAGTGAAAATCTGGAAAAAATCAGCAAAGAGGAATTACATGGAGTTCTCGTAGCATATGAAATGAGATTTGATGAATAAGAGGGTAATTTGCATCTAGAAACTGCATTCGTTACATCTAAGAAAACCAATAAGGATAAACAACCTTCAATTGAAAAGACATGCACCTACAAGTGTGAAGAAAAGGTAGATGATGAAGAAGGTCTTTCAGATGAAGAATATGCTTACTTCACGAGAAAACTACAAATTGGTAAGGGAAAATTCAAAGGTAAACTTCCATTGATATGTTTCAACTGTAATGAGGTTGGGCATTTTGCAGCAAAATGTCCAAACAAAAGTAATGGAAACTCAAAAAGAAAGAAAGGCTTTAAGAAATTCAACAAGCAAGGATCCAAAAGGAAATTTCTCTCTAAAGAAGATAGCTCATCATCCGATGAAGACAATGATAGTGAAGAAGAAGCCAATGAGAGAGTATTGTTTATGGCCAAGCACAATAAACCCAAGCACAATAAGCAAGAGGTATCAAAAAATGAAGAAGAAGGATGGACCATAGACGAATTTTATGAGGAAGCAATCAAGCTTATAAAAGATCTCAAGGCGGAGAAGATCCGTTCCAAAACTCTTGAAGAACAAGTTCAAGGTCTCAAAATTGAAGTTTAAGAATAGAAATGCATTGAAGAGTTGCTTCAAAAGAAGTTGGAAGAAAGCAACCGAGAAAGGGAAGAATTAGAAGTCGAAGTAGTCTTGCTGCGTGAGGAAGTGAAGAAAGGAAAAACTGTCCAAAACTATGCCAACAGCTCAAGGGCATTGGAAGAACTCATCAAAAATCAACGATCTTACAATAAAAAAACTGGCATCGGTTACAAAGCAGAAGAAGCAGGACCTTCTACAACAAAATACAATGAAGCTATGAGATCTGACATGCATGTAGACTTCATTGGACAAGATTCACAAGAATAGCCTTGGAAGACAATTCCTCGACGAAAATTTCCATCCAGGTACCAACATATTTTTTATGGCTACTGTTATTCATGTGGAAAATTTGGTCATAAAGCTATAGAATGTCGCACGTACCCTAGGAACGAATACAATTCCAGGAGATCTATCAAATATGAACCTCCCAGGGCTCAGCGAAACATCAATAGATTTGAACATTTAATAAATAATATTGAATGTTACAAATGTCGAAACTTTGGACACATAGCCAAAGACTGCAGACTTGAAAATCCTCCAGAAGAATCTTCGAAGCCACAGAATGAACGAACATGGAAGAATAAGAAGAGTGATAATTGTGCTCTCGCTCTCAAGGCTCAAAATAACAAAGATGTGTGGTACGTTGATAGCGGTTTCTCAACGCATATGATTGGAGATAGAAATAAATTTGTATCTCTGAAAGAGAAGAAGGATGGAACCATGTCCTTTGGAAATGATGGATCTTCAAATGTTATAGGATCAGGTACTGCCACTCTTGGAAGTAAAGATGTTCTAGCCAAGAATTTTCTATTGGTTGAAAACATGAATCACAATCTGCTCAGTGTTGGACAAATGTGTGATCAAGGACACACAATACTATTCAACTCCACGAAATGTGAAATCAGGAAAGGCGTGTATGGTGAAATTGTGGCTATAGAAAGTCGAGATCCAAACGAAATATATGTTTTGGATGAGGCAACTGAGGCATGTATAATAGCTAAAGAGGATGATACAATAATTGGTAGCAATGATGATCGACAAAGTAAGAATTTTTCTACAAAGGTGCAAAGTGATTTCGAGATGTCTTTACTTGGTGAGATGACATACTTCTTAGGGCTTCAAATATCTCAGCAAGAGAAAGGAATATTTATATTTCAAGCCAAGTACATCAAGGAAATGCTCAAGAAATTTAAAATGGAAGATTGCAAACCCATCCTTACTCCAATGGTAACAGGTTGCAAATTGAGCATAGACGACTCATCTAAGGATGTGGATCAAAGGTTGTACTGATCTATGATTAGTAGTCTTCTATATGTAACAGCCTTTCGACCAGATGTTATGCAAGTAGTTGGACAAGTAGTAAGATTCCAAGCAGCACCAAAAGAATCACATATTAAATATTCACTAGCATTGGAGTATCTTCGCCAGAAGCTTTGGATTCTCCCAAGTTCTCATTAGATTTTCCTTTTTCATAATATAAAGGGGGAGTGGAAGTAGATTACAGGTCTACAGGACGGTTGTGTGTCAGGGGGAGTGAAAGTGTGTACAGGTCTACAATATGGTTGTGTGTCAGCGCGAGTGGAAGTGTGTACAGGTTCGCAGGATGGTTGTGTTTCAGGGGGAGTTACCCTTTGTCATTGATATCAAAGGGGGAGAGAATGTTGTAGGAAGAGGTGTCATGATCGTAGGGGGAGTACTTGTGTTGCCATCAATGCCAAAGGGGGAGATTTTTGATCAGTGGTTGTAATTGATGTCAACCCAAGCAGCACCAGGGGCTAACCCAATATTGCATGGGAATTTTGACCTACCAAATTAATATATTCTGGGTAAATAATTCTTTGTGTGGTTTCTACTTGTCAAGATGTTTCCGTTGATATATGGCACGCCATGTAATTCTTCATGGTTTGAGAGATATTCATGTTTGAAGTTTGCACCCCCAGTTAGTGGGCTAAAACCCCATGCGGTTGGGGCATGGGTCATTGAAAAGTCATATTTAATATTTTTTAAGCTCCTAAAATCCCTCCCACGTTCACTTGTTGAAGCCCCTCTCAACTTAAGCATTCATATAAATTGTGATCTTCATTTCCTCCTTATGCAAGGGATTCAGCCATCTGAAATAGGTCATCGTGGAATTTTCACTCTAACTTTGTTTCTACGAAGGATCAGAAGTTGAAATTTTTATGAGGCGAAGCTGAAATCCTGAGGAAGTTGCAGTAAAAATTTCAGATCAAGGTGCACAATATTTTTGGAGATATGATCTGTGGAAGTCAGGGTTTTTGTAGGCTCCTGAAATTCATCTCAAAGAAGTGACCTTGGTAATTTCGTCAAAACTCTCTCTCTGTGTATCGGATTGGAATTCTATAAAAAGTGGAAGATAGTGCATAGTCTTTAATTTTTGTTATATCAATTTCAGAGACAAATTAAGAAACAATGAGATGTGGCATGCCATACAAGTACGCTCTGCTGAAACAGTCCTTAATTAGGGCATTGTGAAAGATTGGGTATAACTCTCTCTTGGAGAATCAAAATTGGGTCAGACCTGTGGAATTGGAAAGAAGACTCAGAGGAATAATACAGGACCAAAAATCATATATTGAGGATCTGAAATAGCAGAGATACACCAGATTCAATTTCGAGCTCCTAGAAGGCAAGAAAAAGCTAGATCATGTGTTTTCAAGGGTTGCAAAGGACCAGACTTTCTACGGCAACAAAGAAAAGAAAGGTGCAGCAGAGGGTAGCATGACAAGAGAAACAACCAAGGTACATAACAGCAGCAAGAAGTTCATCATATGAAGTCTTCAAGTGGGCAGCACTGCATACAATCATTGTACTAAGTCATTGTAAATACATTATTGTAAAAATTTTACTAGTGTCTATCTGCCAAGGGTTGAAGAGGCAGTGTTGGGAGGTCTAGGATCATAATTAGGTGGTTGTGTCAAAGTTGGGGTTATGGTCTAGTATATCTTCTTCTTCTACATCATTCTATATCATTGTAAAGTGGACCATTTTCCCTGGTACGGGAGTCCATTCTTCTTTTATTCTTCTATAGGGTGGTAGGGTGGTGCTAGTGTGAGTTGTAGCTCATTGGGTGTTGGGGCATCCATTCAGTTGACTACTGAAGACTCTTGGGCGTTGGAGCGTCCATCCGGTGGGAGCTGGAGAAGAATGCTTTTCTATATTCTAGGAAGTTGGAGCTTTATTTTCAATTGGAGTTGAATATTAAAGAATTATTAGAAAAGCATTAGGTGGTTTTTGTCCCGAAGTGGGTTTCCACCTTAAAAACTGTGTGCATTTGTGTTCCTCTTGTTTGCTGCTATCATTTTACAAACACTGATAATAATTGAAGATTATATAATTCTCTAATTGAAAGGAATAATGATTCACCCCCCCCTCTCAGTATTTCCAATATTAAACACTAAAATTTAGGTGCTTTTTAAACTTGATCCATTTCCCATAAGACATAAATTTACTTGCAACTTTTAATAAACCTTCAAGTTTTTAAATTCAGATCAATTTGGTATGAAACCCTTGGTTATTTTCAAGGCTTGATTTTGTTTGCAAGTGTTTTCTAATGCTTTAAAGGTTAAAGTTGAAAAGTGGAGAAGGAGTTCTCGAAGAAAAAAATCCTCAAGTTGGTTCAAGGAAGTCACAAACACCTCAAACTTCACCAATCATGGCACATGAAGAAGGACATTAGATGATGTTGGAGGATGAGATAGATTTCAGAAAGGCTTTCTTTGAAGCGTTTTAAATGGTGAAAGTTTTTTTTTAAGAAAGGAATACAAGGTTTCAAGGAGAGAGCTCCAATCCATAAAAAGGTAATGGAGGAGATGGGAATAAGCCTCTACCCCTATCTCCACCTTTTCCTCCTCCTTCACATCCATCTTCACCTTCATCCTTCTCTACTTCAACCCCTTCACATACTCCTCCAAGGTCTCCAAAATGACATGCTAACTCTCCTTATTTAAGCTTGATGTCAAATTTAGATTGCATATATACAATGGAGAGGTTAATGCTAAAAAGTTGGATAATTGGGTTCATTAAATTGAATTTTATTGCAGGATTCAAAGGATTAAAGATGATGAGGCCAAAATCCAACCTTCTTCTCTTTGATTGGAAAGTGCAGCTCTCATCCTGTGGGAGTCCAGAAGTAAAGAAGACTTAAAGAAAAGTGGTAAAATTATCTCTTCTTGAAATGATTTTGTAGCTGCATTAATAAGGAAATTTTATCCATTAGCTTATATGCAAAAAAAAATCATGGATTGGAAAAAATTTAGACAAGCTAAAGGTCAGAGTGTTCAAAGTTATACACAAGACTTTAGAAGAAGAGCTTTAATATTGGGCATGGATTTATCTTCACAAGAAACTCTCCTTAAATTCATAGGTGGATTACATAACTATTTGATACATACAATTCTCATGTTTAACCCCACCAATCTAGATGAAGTGTGTGTTTAGGTAAATCATTAAGAATCAAGAGGGAAAAAGGTTCCTCAAGAGACTAGTAAGAAGCCATTCAAATTTGGAGACAAAGCAAAAGGGGAAGTTCAAAGGCAAGGGTAAAAATAATGCTTTAGTCAAGAAAGAGGGAGAAAAACTCACATGCAAACATTGCTCAAAATAAGGACATGATGAAGACCATTTTTGGAAATTACATCTAGAGTTAAGACCAAAAAAGTTTAACAACAAGGGGAAACAAAATATTGTTGCAACAACTCAACAAGATCTAGGATCTTATTTTGGTAATGAGAACAAAATCAAAACCATGGGATTGAAAGGTAAGGATTTTATTGCAAGTACTAGTTCTTCTAGCAATCCCATTGAAACTCAATATGATAAAGAAAGAATTGATATTTTCCATATTAGAGTCGTCCCAAAACATAACAAAGTAGATACTTTGTTTGATAGTGGCTCCCAAGCCAACATTATTTTAGAATCCATTGTGAAGAAACTAAACTTGGAAACTATCCCTCATCCTAAAATGTATCCTTTGGGTTGGGTATGTGACAATGCCAAATTGCAAGTGACAAGAAAGTGCAAAGATAAATTCTCCATCACTGCAAACTTCATTGGTGTGGTAGATCTTGATGTTGTACCACTTGAAAAATGCAGGATTGTTTTGCGAATTCCATACTTATATGATAGGAAAGCCATATTTTATTGCCATGAAAACAAATATCATTTGTTTAAGTATGGAAATGAGTATATTGTTAGAGAACATCGCAATAAAATGAATTTATCTCTTTTAAGTGTTGGACAAATTAAAAGGCTTGTAAATGAAAGTAATAATTTTGTATTGTTGATGATCAAACCAAAATATTCTATAGAATTCAAAGCCTTCCTAGGATGTGATGTAAAACTCAAATGTGATTTGATTGAAGTTTTTAACACATATGATAAGATGTTTCAGGAACCTGAAGGATTTCCGGGCCAAAAGAGGAATCCAACATGAGATTCAATTGCAGTAGGATGCACCTCTTCCAAATATTGGACAATATAGAATGTCAGTTTTGGAGAATGCATAAATCAAGAAGCAAATCCAAGAGTTGATTGATAGAGGGGTCATCAGACCAAGTACATATCCTTGTGGATCTCCTATTGTTTTGGTTCCAAATAAGGATGCTACATGGCACATGCGTGTGTACTTTAGAGTTTTGAACAAAATTACGGTAAAGAAAAGTTATCCTCTTCCTCATATTGATGATTTACTAGATCAATTGAAGGATGTTGTTTATTTCACGAAGTTGGACTTGAGAAGTGGTTATCATCAGATCAGGATTGCTAAAGGTGATATTTGGAAGACTGCTATCAAAACAAAACAAGGTTTGTTTGAATGGTTGGTTATGCCATTTGGGCTTTGTAATGTACTTGCAACTTTCATGGGAGTTATGAATGATGTGCTGAGACCATTCCTTGATGATTTTGTTATAGTCTACTTAGATGATATTCTGATTTTTAGTAAGACTCGTGAAGAGCATGTAAAGCATATTAAGCAAGTTTTAAATGTCTTAAAGAAAGAAATATTGTATTTGAAGATGTCTAAGTGCGAATTTGGGAAAACCTAGTTAGTTTATTTGGGTCATATTGTTGGAAGGGGTGAGTTGAAGATTTATCCCTCAAAGTTTGAAGTCATCATGAATTGGCCTAAATATAATAATGTAATAGAGGTTAGAATATTTTTGGGAGCAACTTAATATTGGAGAATTTTTTTTGCTAACTTCTCATCTATTGCAGCTCCACTACATGCTTTGACAAGTGTGAAACAGATTTTTCAGTGTGGAGGCAAGCAGCAGAAATCCTTCGATACATTGCAAGAGAAAATCAATACAACACTAGTTCTCACACTTCTAGATCTTAAGTAGTCATTTGATATTCAAACCAATGCAAGTGACTATGCCATGGGAGTGGTTTTGATGGAACATGGTAAGCTTATCTATTATCATTATGAAACCTTTATCGATGCAGTAATTAACTATCCAACATATGACAAAGAGTTGTATGCTTTGGTGAAAAGTGTGAAGAAATGGAAACATTATTTGATGGGTAAGGAAACAAGTATTCACACTGGAAATCAATCTTTGCAATATTTGCAATCACAAACTAAGCTATAACAAGCAAGACATTTCAGGTGGATGGGTTTTCAATATCAATTTCATTTGGTAATCAGGTATAAGAAAGGTATATATAACAAAGTTGTTGATATGTTATCAAGACATATTTTTAGTGCATCTGTCATTCTTAAGCATAATTCTATCATGCATGAGAGCTATGTTGAGCAATATGATAAAGATGAATATTTCAAAGATTTATATGCAAATTTGTGTCAAGGAAACCAAGTAGAAGTATTGAATTATCATGTTTATGATAAATTGTTGTATCATCTTGGCAAGTTATCTGTTCCACAGAGTGAAAGCGTCAACATCATAAGGGAAGTGCATACTTCTCTTATTGTTTTCAACTTTGGTGTAGGAAAAACATTGGCACAATTACAGAGGTATTGTTATTGGCCTCATATGATTAAAAGTGTGTCACGATATGTAAGAGGATGTTCTATGTGTGCTGCTAGTAATCCTAGCAATAGAAAGTTGGGTTTGTATACTCCACTTCTTGTTCCTTCCCGTCCTTGGGAAAGTGTTTTTATGGATTTTATGGGAGGGCTACCTATGTCTAGGAAAGGTCATGATTATCTTTATGTTTTTGTGGATCATTTCAACAAAAAAAAATTGATTCCTTGTAAGAAGAAAGTTACATCTGAACAAACTGCACAAATTTTCTTTCAAAATGTATGGGTGCATTTTCGATTACCCACTTCTATTATTTCTAATCGAGATTCTTGATTTGTTAGGAAATTTTGGTCAAGTTTATGGGGACTCATGGGCACCAAATTGAAGAAGAGAAAAAAATTTCATCCAAAAACCAATGGTCAGACAGAAGTGGTGAAAAAAATAATAATACATCTCCTTTGTGGTTATTGAAGCAAACATCCTAAAATTTGGGATGAAAATTTACACTACATCCAACATGCTTACAACAATGCCAAGCATTCTTCTACTCAAACATATCCATTTGAAGCATGTTTGGGATATTTACCAAAATCTCCCTGAGATTTTATATTTTAGGAAAGATGTTGCGATTGAAGGACACCGTGAGATAGATAAGGCCAAGTGCTTCATTGAACAAGTTCAATTGGTGCATCAAATGGTACAAGAATAGTTGGAAAATATTCAAGCCAAGTACATGCAAAGACACGATAAGCATTGTGTTGACCACAACTTTTAGGTGGGATGAATTTTGGATTTACAATAGAAAGGAAAGGCTTCAAGGAGAAAGTAAAAAAACTCAAACCAATCAGAAATGAACCCTTTAAAATATTGGAAAATATTGGTAATAATTTCTTCCAGCTAGATTAGCCTCCATATATGCAAGTTTATACAGTTGTAAATGTGGAGAAATTTAGATTATATGAGCCTCCTTTGATTGAAGATCAAGGAGAGAATGTTCAAATTCCAACAATAGAATATTTATCTCCTGAATATCTTGCAAAATTGTAGCAAAATACCATTCTTGATAGAAAAAAAAGGAATTCATGCAGGGGTAATGTGGAGTACCTTCGTGTGCGGTTCAAGGGAACTAATCCAAGTAAGTCTAAATGGATTGAGATTGGAAGGGTGAGGGAATTTTACCCTCATCTATATGTTGACTGAAAATAGTCATTTGGTGGTCCAAAATATTCTAGTGGGGAGGAATGATCCAGGGGATCAGAAAAGTGCTTAAATGACATCGTAGTGCCCATTATTTTGAATCCAATGCCACTTGAATTGCTGAAAAATGATATCGTATGCTCAAGTTATGATGTTCTATTATGATGTTATGATTGTTTGGCTCAACATTTAAAAAACAAATTGCAAGTGTGTTGACTAGAATGCTGGCTGGGTAGTCATACTGTTGATGTCAGCATGTTGACTAGGCGTACGACAGGGTGAAGGACCAGTGTGGGTTCGACAAGTGTCACCTCATCATTGGTCCAATTGGGCACATTTGATTGGTCCATGTCATTGTGGGAGGTCCAATTGGGCACATTTGATTGGTCCATGTCATTGTGGGAGGTCCAATTAGAGTTTTCCATGTTTCCCAACCAATGGTTGCCACATGGCACCTCAGGATTGGATAAAATTTAGTTTATTTGGCCCGCAGGCCTCATTGGGGATCTAACCCTTGACTTGAAAACTACAAACACTGACCTCCACCAACGCGCCATTAACATGTTCCTTATTATATCATGCTTTTGGCTTTATGATAAAGGCTTATGATTTCTGCATTCGGGGAGAGGGGTTGGGGCTTATCCCTGGCCCTTAGTCATTGGCACCTCCATAGAACTATCGATAGATCAAGGAGTGGCCTTAGGGACTAGCCCTTGGCCCTTGGTCATGAGAGTTCCCACACCACCAAGTGTGGATTACTTAGGGTGTTGGTGGAGAGGGTGGGCTATAAGCCTTAGCCCCAAGTCTCGTGGTATGAAGGTGACCTTAGGCAGAGGAGTTTAGGGCTTCAGCGACTAGGGAAGGCAGCTAAACCTAGCCCCGATCCCTCTCCCCCAACACAAAGATCACAAGCCTTTATCATAAAGTTGAAACCATGATATAATAAAAAACATGTTAATGGTGTGTTGGTGGAAGTTGGTGTTTGTAGGTTGCAAGTTGTGAGTTCGATCCCCACCGAGTCCTGCGGGCCAATTAAACCAAAATTTTTCCAATCCCAAGGCACCATGTGGCAGCCTCTGGTTGGGCCACATGGAAGCCTCTAATTGGGCCTCCCACAATGACATGGACCAATGAAATGCGTCCAGTTGGAGCAATGATAAGGTGACACTTCTTGACCCCACACTGGGCCTTCACCTTGTCGTACACCCAGTCAACATGCTGACATCAACAATGTGGACTGCCTAGTCAATAGTCCAGTCAACACACCTGTAATTTTTTTTTTATAGTTATTGAGCCAAATGATTAGAACATCATAACTTGAGCATACAATATTGGTTTTCAATGATTCAAGTGGCGTTAGGTTCAGAGCGATGACAAATATGATATGACACTAGTTTTAGGAGTTTTTGAGCACTTTCATTTTTTAGCACTTTTTTGATCCTGTGGATCAGTGAAGTAGACTCTTGGATACATTTGACCCTTAAAACCAGATAAATAATTGAGTCAAATTGAATACATTTTTCCTCCTTTAATATCTTTTGGTGTATGAATAACATGTGGAAAAGGTGTCTTTTTCTCATCCATGCCATTGATTATCAAACCCATATAGTTACATGGAGCATCATAATAATTCTTTTGATATTTGTACAATATTTGATGTTCATTTGATTGTTGATTGCAATTTACTTAAGTTATTTAACAATGAATATGCAAATACAATAAATTAAAATATTGATAAGTATTTTTTTGTAATTGATATCTATCCAATTATAACAAATAATTTTTTATAGACATACATATTTATACACCTTATGATGTATCCTTTCTTTCCTTAGGAGAAGTAGATGTACTACATATCCCCATCCTTGACTTTCTAGGAATACATACATTGTTAAATTCTTTTTTCCATTATCTTTTTGAAATATGCATATGCAATTAAATTACCATTTTTGAAAATTTCAAGAAAAACCTATGCGTTTGAATTGAATTTTGAAAGTGTAAATGTAAATATATGATATGGCTCTCTATTACGGTTTCATTATGAATCCTTCACAACTATGGTGCCATTACATTACTAGGGAACACTCTTCAAGTAGGGGTCTAATCCCCTCCTATCGTAATGTAACCTTGGTGGACAATCGTTAATCTAGTTTCCCTAGTAATCGCTTCAACACATCTCTTCGTTCGCCATAAAATTTATCCAACCAAGATGTTGCCATCGATTCCTCTTTAGGAAATAAGCTGCCTCTAGGAACCTACTCGAAAAGTAGGAACCTAGGTTGATTCTTGCCCAAAACTATGTAGGATCCCAAATTTGAAGTCAGGTCTAAGAAAATCACAGAGTATATCCTATAGATGAAAGATCATGCTCTAATATGTAAATTCATTGGAATGAGGCCTTATATCAAGATAAAATGGCAACCAAAAGGTCAGATCTATTTGGAACTATAAGCCAAGGGTTGTTTCATAGTGGTTTTCAGGAATTTGGAAGATAAAGCTAGGGTATTTGAAAATGTTCCCTATTTAGTTAACAATGCAAGGATTTCATGATGTTCTAGAAGGAGGAATACAACCTCAAAAAATGAGGCTTCCTTGATACTCTAGTGTGGGTTCACCTTTTCTCACTTCCAATGGAGTTATGGGTGGAAGAAATTTTGGAAGGAATAGGTAATACAATTGATAGTTTTTTCAAAACTTTAGAGGCAACAAAAAGAGGTAGATACACATCTTATGTCAGGGTATTCATATTCAAGAATATTTTGTAGCCTTTGTCGGCCTTAATTGATGTATAATACTAGGATAATTTGTGGAAGAAAATGTTAGATTATGAGCATGTGCCCTTTTGATTCAGAAAATTCCATGAATATGGCCATTTATTTCGTGATTCCCCCTCATGTAAAAGGGTATGCTGAAGGAGCAACTAGACCATAAGGATAATGAGGGTTTTGAAAGGGCTACTTCCAAAAGTAAGAATAGATCCCCTCCTATAACACCACACTTAGGGGAACCTTTAGTCCAAAATTATGTATAAATATCTCAAAGAGGACACTGAAATTCTTAATAACCCATTATAAGAAGGGAATAACCTAATGTCTTGTATAGATTGCGGTGCTAACAAGTGGAAAACCCCAGAAGAATCCAAAGAGAAACCAACTCAAGGAGCCATGGAAATGTTGATGGCAATTGTAAGCGATACTTAAAAAACACCTAAAGACATGGACCTTGATGAAATAACCTTTTCAAATACGATGGAAAAATTGAAAGGGAAGGACCCCAATACTAGTATGGATCAACAAGCTTAGTGCCTTCATCAAGCTTACATAAAAGTATAAGGAATCACAACGGAAGTTCTTCTCAAGGCTCAGGCCCGTCCAACCTAAGGGTCTATAATAATTCTTTTAGGGAATCATCTATGTAGAAGATAGAGGATAGAATGTGTGGATGGTGCCAGGAAATTCATTTGGATAAATTGTGTAACACTTTATATTAACCTGGAGTTAATAAACTTGTGAATGCAAACAATGTATTTGCATAATTAGATTGTTTATAGTAATATCTATTTATAATACCTAATTCTTATCTTACTTTATGAAATCAATTCGATAAAATGAAACAAACCACACTTCATCAATCAAAATCAATTTCAAGGTAGAAAGGAACCAACCTTATGAACCTAGAACACTAGAGCTTACAATGGCAAAATATCAGGTTGTAAGATGAAGTATGCCTTTTAGTGGTGAAAATGGAAGGCCCACACAACAATTCTTCATTCACTAGAATAGGTTATTTGTTGGATAAGAAATTATAACACACTTTTTGAAAGTAAAATAAGGCACACAACTCACTTAAATTCACTTGGTTGATCAAATATTCACTAGTGTCTCCTAGGTAGAAAATCAGTTTATAGTATCTTTGGCCTACTCCTTCAAGTGGCTCAATGACTTGAAACAATACCTTAATGACTCCTTAGTCTTTACGCTCATCATCAAGGTGAATTCTAAGGGTTAAAAGGAAATGAAACCTTTATATATTAAAACAATTTTTATTCAAGTTTAATTGATTGATTATGCACGGGTTAAGGATTTTTCTTGTAGATAGAATTCTTGAACCTTTTACCTAATACTTCAATACTAAAATTTTCTCTCAAAAGAAATAGATATTATATGGAAAGGAGACTTATTTTTTTTGTAGAAATTAAAACATTTAGATGATGATAATGTTAGAAATTAATTAAGAGAGCAATGAAATACATAAAATATTGTGGAAACAAAAATACAAAAACACATAAAACAAGAGAGACACAAATCTACGTGGTTCACCCAATTTGGGCTACGCCCACGGAGAAAAAACCAGTCCTTCCTTTTATATTATCCAACAAAATGAAGATATACAACCTATAATAGATCCACTGTAATTTCCTCTTCACTCTCACACAACCTCCTCTCTCTCTCTTTGCTTAGAATAATAATACATAGCCACAATATAATTCCCTCATATAAATCGAGGGTTGTCTTCTAGGGAAAAACCTTAAATTAACATAACTTCTACTGTCATATCATCTTCCTAATGAATGACCCAGATTGAATATGGAAATATAATATTTTACAAGTCATTTTTTCATCTATTTTTAGCTTTGGGGGGTGCTACTCCCGAACCCCTACTAGGGCTTGACGACTATCATACAAGTGGCATTTTCGTCATGTTTAGGAAATGGGGTCCAATGTGGATAAAATTTTGAATCGACAAGATAATCAGGCTCCGTGCCCAAAAATATCCCACTTGGAGACTGATTATACAAACTCCATCTTTGCTCCACTTGCTAGAAAATGACTCCATTTAGACCTGGTTGTTTCTCATCTTCACGATAATACTTGAAGGCCAATTGAAACTGAGCAGAATATCAGTTTCACACTGGTTAGAACTTTTGTTAACATATTTGCAGGATTCTAGCTAATGTGTATCTTTTCTAGCTTTAGCTTTCCATCTTCCAACATTGACTGTATGAAAGGGTACTTGAGATGTATATGTTTAGTCTTGGAGTGAAAATATGAGTTCTTTACAAGATGAATGATACTCTGGCTGTCACTGTATAACCTTACCATATCTTGCTTCTGTCATAGCTCAACCATAAACCTTTGTAACCAAATAATTTCTTTACTAGCCTCTATAGAAACAACATACTCTTCTTCCATTGTTGAAAGTGCAACAATGTTTTGGAATTTTGAAACCCAACTGATAGTTGTTCCACCTACAGTAAACACATACCCTATGGTGCTCCTCCTATTATCTCTAGCACCTGCCATATCTGCATCAACATATCCATATAGAGAAATGTTTGAACCACCAAAGCATAATGGTTAATTTTTGGTACCTCTCAAATACATGTGAATCCACTTCATTTCCATCTAATTCTCTTTTCCTAGATTTTTCATATCCTTGCTAGAAATCCCACTGCATGTGAAATATCAGGCCTTGTGCAGACCATTTCATACATTAAGCTTCCAACTTTTGATGCATATGGAACTTTGCACATATAATCCATCTCTTCCTGGGTCTTGGGGTACATCTCCTTAGTTTGAAATGGCTCACCAAAGGTGTACTAAATAGTTTTGCATTCTACATTTTAAATATTTCCAACACCTTTTCTAAGTACTGACTTTGAGACAATGTTAATTTGCGATTTTTCCTGTCTCTAGTTATTCTCATACCAAGGATTTTTTTTTGTAGTACCCAAATACTTCATCGCAATTTTTCCAATTTTCTTTTGAGCACATTTATTTCTTGCATGTTAGACCCCGCAACAAGCATGTCATCTACATACAATAGCAATATAATATAACTTCCATCATTTTTATTTTTAAGATAAACACAATGATCAGAGTGACATCTATTATAACCTTGTTCATACATAAACTTGTCAAATTTTAGATACCACTAACTTGGAGCCTGTTTTAATCCATAAAAGTTCTTCTTCAATTTGCTCACTAATTTCTACTTCCCTTTGACCTCATACCCTTGTGACTACTGCATATATATTTCTTCCTCCAAATTCACATCGAGAAAGGATTTCTTTACATTTAACTACTCAATATGCCAATATTATACCACCACTACACTTAAAATAGTTTTTATTGAAGTCATTTTAACAACAAGAGATTTTTTTTAATCAATGTTGATGCCTTTATTTTGTGCAAACCCCTTCACCACAAGTCTAGTCTTATACCTTTTTTTTCCTCCATATTCTTCCTTCAACTTGTAAACCCATTTATTCTGTAATGCTATTTTAACTTCAAGAAACTTGACTAAGTCCCAAACCTCGTTATGCATCAAGGGGCCCATCTCCTCTTCCATGGCTTGCTCCCACTTCTTCCTGGTTTCTACCTACATTGCTTCTTCATATATTTCTGGTTCCACATAATCAATCAACAATACATAATATAATGAAGGAGAGTATCGTTCATGGGGTCTACTTATCCTAGTAGATCTTCTAACACCACTTTCAGGTGTTTGAGGTGCATGTTGTTGTTGTTGTTGTGGTTGTTGATCATTATAATTTTTTTGCACCTTTACTTTTTCTGTGATCTCATCAAAGCACTGTGTATTCTTTGTTTTCCTTTTCCTATTTCTTTTCCTGCATCTTATCCTTATACAAGGCCTTTTCATTGAATATGACTCATTTTCTCCTAATGATTTTGTGATTTTCATAGTCATATAAGAAATAACCAATATCATTAACACAATATCCAATAAAGGTACTTTTCTTGGATTATGCCTCAAGGTTTGTTTTATTTTCTTTAATAATGTGGAAAAAGGCTTCACAACTGAAAGTATTTAAAAATGAGTAATTTACCTTTTTACCTTTCCGAACCTCCTCTGGAATACCACCATACAAGGAACTTGAAGGCCCTATATTTATTAGATAAAAAACATTATCTCCAACATCTGCCCAAAATTTTAAGGGAAATCCTACATGAAATCTCATGCACCTTGCATGCTCATGATTGTCTTGTTCATCCTTTCTGACACACCATTTTCCTGTGGTGTTCCTGGAACTGTCTTCTCTTTGTGAATTCCATGTTCTGAACAATAGTTATCAAACTCTTTTATGAAATATTCACCTCCATTGTATGATATGAGACAATTTAATTTCTTTCTTGTCATTCTCAACTAAATCTTTCCATTTCTTGAAAGTATCAAATACATTAGATTTATTCTGAATACAATAAATCTAGGTTTTCCTAGTTGCATCATAAATACAAGTAACATAATAGCGAGAGCCACCGAGAGATGATAATTGAGTAGGTCCCCATACATATGTATGAAAAAGATATAATTTTTTACTCTTCTTTTCATTCCTAACTCTGGTAAATCTGACTCTCTTCTACTTTCCATAATTTTTTTTTTCACAAAACTCCAAATCAACATGCTTCAAACCTGTCAACAAATTTCTTGAGTGAAGAATCGACATCCCTTTCTCACTCATGTTCTCGAGCCTATAATTCAATAATGTCATATCTTCTCTTACGAAGGTTCAAGCATTGGAAAAATTAGTTATACCATTGCATCAATACAATGTACCAACCTTTTCTCCTTTTTCTATTACCAATGATCCTTTAGTGACCTTCCAGGTTTTGTTTGTGAATGTATTTACACAACCTTCACCACCTAACTACCTCCTTGAAATTATTTTTTTCTTCAGATATGAAACATGTCTTACCTCCTTCAATAGCCATTGGTTTCCATTTTTTTCTTTATAAAAACCTTACCCATTCCAATGATTTTATAGGGTTTATCATAATCGATATGAACCTGTCCAAAATCTCCTTGAACATAGTCATGAAAATGTTTCCTATCTTGTGTGTAAATAGAAATATTCTAAAAAGGAACATTATTGTTCTCTTGGTGTCCATCTCCTTCTTTCCCATTCTAACACTTGCACTATTTATTCAGCTGTCCTTTCTTCTCGCATTTATAACACACTATCCCTAATTTGGATTTGGATCTGCCTTTTCTTGAATTACTACGGTTTCCCAGGAGCCTTCCTCTTTGCATTTTCTTCCCCTAGTCTTTTCAATAAAAGTATTTCCTGATGTCTATTTGGAGCTTTTCTATCACATTTCTCTGCTAAGGATGACACCAACATCATCAAACTTTTAAATACTAGATCTAGAGACAAAGTTACTAATAGCCAAAAATTAAGACATTCCAACTTTCTGGCAATGAGCACAGAAATAACGGAGCCCTAAATTCATCATCAAAATTTACCCTTACATAACTTTACTCATTGATAACCATGTTAAATTCGTTTAAATGATTAGCAACAAATCCACCTTCTGACATCTTCATATTAAATAGATGCTTCATAAGAAATACCTTATTTGAGATCGAGGTTTTTTCATATAGTTTGGCCAATTCTGTCATTAATAATTTTTTTGTCCTTTCCTTTGAAATGTTGAATGCCACTGACACTGCTGGACACAACCGTATTATTCCTAGTGCCTTTCTGTCAAGAAGATCCCATTCTTCATTTGTCATACTTGTCATATTCTTTGATTTTTTTCTCATTGTTAGGTACATATCTTTCTGATATAAATAATATTCCATTTGCATCTTCCACAACTGGTAATTTTGACCATTAGCTTTCTTGACCCTAAACCTACCATCTTCTGCCATTGCTCCCACTCAAACCAGGAACCCTTCTTTCCTGTGATTTTATCAACCAAATATAATTTCGACTCTGATATAAGTTGTTATAAATTAATTAACGGTTCAATTAAATACACAAAATATTGCAGAAACACAAATTCATAAACGCATAAAACAATAGAGACACATATATATGTGGTGCACCCAATTTGGGCTATGTACACGAAGAAACATCCTGTCCTTATTTTATATTATCCAGCAAAATGAAGAGATATGACCTACAACAGATTCGATGTAATTTCCTCTTTTCTTTCACACAACCTCCTCTCTCTCTCTCACTTAGAATAATAATACACAATCACAATACATTACCTCATATAAATCGAGGGTTTCATTCTAGGGAAAAAAACCCTAAATTAACATAACTTCTACCATCATATCATCTGCCTAATGAACAACCAAGGTTGACTACAAAATCACAATATTTTACAAAGAAAATTTTAATCTATTTTTAGCTTCGAGGGCGTTGCCCTCGATCCCCTGCTAAGGGGGGGCTCATTAAAAGTAGCCGTCACCCTCACGTTGTTGCCCCGTTTAGGAACTAGGGTCCAATGTGGTTGAGACCTATGAATCAATAAGATAATCAGGCTCCACACCCAACAAATAAATAAGTAACAAGGTTTTACCTTAAATAAAGAGTATATGAACAAAGGAAATACGATTAGCGTATAAACAAATTGGTTTATGACAATTAAGAACAAAGGTTAAATAAAAATAAAGAAAATTCTTTACCAAGAAATAATGTACAAGAAATGATATTGTATGAAGTACATAAGAGAACATAAAATGAAATAAATGCCACCATGATCTATTTAGATTGAGCTCAATTCTCCTGAGAACAAACTAGTAAAATATTATATAACATCATAAACTAAATCAAAACATTCTACATGTAAAAATAGAGAATGCCAATCTATGTGAATGGAAATATTAATAAGTTTATTCTATTCCATCATAAATTGGACATATGCTCCAAGAGTCCTCCTCTTGGAATGGAAAAGGCACTCTAATTTATAAAAAATCTTGCTTTGAAACTAAGATAGGCAATAATAATTTTAGATCCACATATCTCCCATGCAGTTACAACGATGCGCTAATAATTAGCAAATAAATATTTCTAAATATTTGTAAATGTATTCTCATGAATATTTCTAAGATATGTGATAGAAAATCTTGCATGATTATTCTCCTTCCAAGATACTTGAGTGATCCTTCCAAATCTTCATCAAATATTCAAAGGTTTAAGAGGAAATTGAATTTGGACCTTAATGGTGAAATTTTGCATTATTGGAATCTCCAAATATACCTATAACCATCACCAAACTCACAGAGCTTTCAAATATAAGTGAAAAAATGTTATTTTTCTAATATTTAATCCTAAACTCACTCAAAATATTAAAATAAGTTCATTTGAAAATACAGAGTCTTATCCTACATATAAACATAAAAATGTGATAAAGATAAGGTGATACATAGTAAAATTTAAATCAATCAATAGAGGACAAGAAGACCATGTCCTGTAAAAAATTCATATAGTTAATACCAACTTTAATGATAATAAAAATGGGAGAAATGGCTTAGCCTCTAATGGATAACATGACCAAACCCTCTCTTTGGGGATTGATTGGAGTTTGAATGGAAGAAGAAATTAAGTTTATTGTTTTAGGCTTTAGGCACCTAGGTTTTGATGCAGGATGGCAACTCTAGCTGCACGAATGATGCTCATCATTATATCTCTGTCAACATCTAGCACACACATGAATTCAGGAGGATTCTCTTAGGGTTTCATATACATCAGGAATTTTTGGAGGCTTTATCACGTAACGATAAGGAGGGTAACCACTATTCATCATTGTCACAATTTGTTTGAGTCCATCTGCACAGGGAAGTTACCAGAAGGAAGGAACAATCGACAAAGTAAATTTTTTATTCACACAACGGGGGGAAAATGGTTAGTCCAAGAGATTATGTTGACC
Source organism: Pinus albicaulis (assembly GCA_034641835.2). NCBI lineage: Eukaryota > Viridiplantae > Streptophyta > Pinopsida > Pinales > Pinaceae > Pinus > Pinus albicaulis. The sequence continues at coordinate 777,981,672 of CM076578.1, forward strand.
TGGAAGACATACTATCGGTTTGGGGTGTTGAGCTAACTCATCCTAATTTAGACAAGGTAAGACTACCAGCTAGATCCCTAGTTGAAAAATTAGGTCTATCAAGGCAGTAGTGGAAAATTGAAGGTGGTTTAGGGTTTCTTGAGGAAGGTAAGACCATATCTACCAAAACAAAAATCTAGGATTCTAAAAAGGGGATTTAGGAAGGAAAAACATCACCAACAAGAAATGCAAATCAATCTCTAAGCGCATAGACGAATATTCTAGTAATCCCCATAAAATATTTGGAAATTCCTGAGTCTGTAGGATTTATGGGAGGGTTAGAAGATATAGCAAAGAGCTGTGGATTATGGGGGAATGAGGGTCTAAGATAGTTTTTGGTACAAGAACTACATGTTAAGGAGCTGTGGATTATGGGGGAATGAGGGGCTAAGATAGTTTTTGGTACAAGAACTACATGTTAAGGAAAAGGGTTCGGCCCAAAGAGTTGAAAAATCCCTTGCCATAAAAATTTCCCTGAAGCAAGGAGAGGTTGTGATAAGCGAACCCCAAAATATTGTTAGTCAAAAAATATCTTTAAGGAAAAAAATAATTTTTGGCAGTCTAGCACTAAAGGCTGGAGAAAACCAAGGTTTATCTGCAGTGTTCGAATCGCCATAAAAGAAAACCCAGGTAACGAGAATGGTGAAGGGCTGAAGGACGGACACTTGGGGGCCTCGGTGGGGGTTTTGGGTTTTTGATCAGAGGGAGAGGGGAAATATGTAGAGATTGGGGAGGTCATAAGAAAAAATGATTTGATAGAAGGTATCCATGGAAATTTCATCGAAGGCCATGCTCCATCATAATGAGTACAAAAATAGTCAAAGGACGTTGGGAAAGGAAATGGCCAGTTCTATGGTTCGAAAAGAAAGAAAGGAAAATGCATAAGAAAAAAATTGGATAACCCTAATATTTTCCTGCGGGTAAAAATACAAATTGATAAGGCCATGGAAGCTTCTGAACTTATCATTGTGGGTGTTGTTCCTGTTTCCTGTAGGCATTCCTTGGCTGCAAATACTATGCTAGGAAACCAACTCAACCAACTTTAGGTTCAAGCTGGCCTTTGAACTAGAGGGGGCTCCCTTAGCTGTTACAAGGCCTTGTTTAACGCTGTTCACTGTCACCGGACAACAACCTTTGAAGCACAATGGCCAGATTTATGGTTTTAATTGGGGTGGTTGGAAATCGATGACAATCCCTATTCATGAATAAATCCCTCCTTTACAGTGTCCTTTCTCAAAGTGTCAGCTTCCAGTCTAAGAGAAAAACTTATAATTTTAAAGAATTTGAAAGAAGAATGTATGGAGATTCCTGATAATTAAGGAATCAAACAGAATACTTAATAAATAAGGCATATTTGGATGTGTGTAGAAAGCTTCTATAGCCAAACAAAGCACATCCAGGAGAAAATAGAAGTGGAAAACAATAACCAGTTCAAAGAGGAGCTCACTCAAACAAAAATTCTGATATACTAATCTCTTTAAACACTTATAAATTCGCAAGGGATTTTACAGAGATTGAAACTCAATATATTCCTACCCATCTCTTCTATGTAACTTTGGACAAGACTTGGGGGCCGCAGGTTCAAGCTGACCCTATGGATGATTTATTTGTGAATAAGCTAATGGATTGCAATCTTATAGATATAAATTTGATAAACATGGGCCTACTTGGAGGAACAGGCGCTCGGGTTCGGCTAGGGTGGAAAAGAGGCTGGATCATTCCCTAATGATCAAATACCTTATCAGCAAAATATCCCTTTTTAGGAAATGGGTAGGGATGGGAGGAGAATCAAACCATTTCCCTATTCTCCTAGAGCTGAAAGGGACCAGTAGGAAGCCTGAAACACATTTTAAATTCAACCCAACATGGCTAAAAGAAAAAATGTTGTAATGAGCTGGTAAAGGCCACTTGGATCCCTCTCGCGCATGACTAGGGCCTTTCCATAGCTCATCAGTTTATGTATAATCTCAAAAGAATGAAACATACTACTATTATTTGGGCAAAAGAAAAAAGGATAATGGAAGAGGCTAGATTAAAAATCATTGAATAATCCTTAGAAAGACTACTAAGTCTGGAGGGTGATGGATATGAGATAGAATAAACAAAGGAAAGGTTAAAACAACTAGAAAGTTAAAAAATAAATATCCTGAAAGATAAAGAAGAATAATGGAGACTTAAAAGTAGAGTAATTTTTCTTGCTTTAGGGGACGAAAACTCAATTTTTTTTCAAAATTATGCAAGAGGTAGAAAGAACATTTACACTATATGGGAAATTCATAAAGAATATGGAAGCACAACTAAATTTTTTGATGAGCTAGCATCACTGGGGAGAGACCATTTCAAAACACTATTTAGAGACCCATATCAAGCTACTATTGAAGAAGTAATTCATATTTCCCAATTATTTCCTAGATACACGGAGGAGGAATAAAATGATCAACTCTTGGCTCCTGTCACAATAGGATAAGTATGAGGAATCATCAAATCAATGCAGAAAGACAAGAACATGGGTCCAGACGGATAGATGATTGATTTTTTTCAACAGTTTTTCAAGCTTATAGGGAACGAGCTTACTTAGGTGGTGGAGGAATACAAGATCAAAGGTCAAATTTATGAGCCTTTCAATTCTAGTTTCTTGGCTCTAATCCATAAAAATGATGATCCAAAATTTTTTGAGGAATTTAGAACAAATTATCTTTGCAATTACATCTACAAGATAATTTCCATGATCATATCCATTCGGTTAAAACCTATTCTATCAAAAAATGTTTCCAGGGAACAATTTGGTTTCTTAGATGGTTGGAAAATTCATGAAGCTATAGATGTTGGTCAGTAATATATGCATAGTATCAAAAAGAACAGACGAAAAGAAATGATAGCAAAAATAGATCTATCAAAGGCATATGACAGAATCAACTGGATATACATTCGTCTTTTGCTCACCCATCTGGGCTTTGATATTGTTTTTATCAATTGGGTCATGGGATGTATCACAAAAGTGAGCTTTGCAAAATTTTATAAATGGAGCGACATCCCCTTTTTTCACGGCTAGAGAGGGATCAGACAGGGGTTTCGTTTGTCACCTCTACTCTTCTTATTTGCATTTGAAGGGTTGATTCAATTGATTCTCTCTATTAAACGTAGAGGAGATGTAAAAGGGATATAGGTAGCCACAAACCTTCTATTTTTCGACGATATCCTCCTTTTTAGTGATGGATGCAGAGGCGATCTCCAACAACTGAAAGATTCCCTCAACTTGTTCCTTAAATATACTGGCATGTGCATAAATGGGAAAATTTCCTCTTTGGTTGATGAAGGTTTCAATTTGGTAGAAATAAATAGAGCTCATACCTTCCTTCCTTTTGAAGAAAAACCAATGAAGGAAAATTTCAAATACTTAGGATTCCACCTCAAGCCAGATTCATATAAAAAAAAATATTGGATGTGGCTACTGGCCAAGATTGAAAAGCACATTAAAATATGGAATTATAAATGGATTTCGAGGGTTGGAAGGCTGGTACTGATAAAATAAATCCTAATAGCAATACCTGTTTATTGGAAAACCGTCACCTGGATTCCCAAAGGAATTCTCTCCCAAATAAGGAAATTGTGTGGTATATTTTTATGGGTTGGAGAAAAGGAGGAATCAATACTCCCTTGGGTGGCATGGGATAAGATAGATATCCCAAAGGCCTGGGGATGATGGGGTATAAAGGACCTTCCTATATTTGCAACATCTCTTGCAACAAAATCTGGATGGCGTATACTCTCGTCGGATAATCTCTAGATTACTGTAGTAAAATGAAAGTATATTGACCCTCTTCCCTTTGAAGAATGGGTGCACAAACTAGAAAAATATCTCTAAATTATTCTGTCATTTAGAAAGCCATGGTGGAATATTTTAGAGTTATTGAAGACGAACTAGCATGGCATATATGAAATAGGGGGCCAAAATAGGAATGGATCACTGGGTAGGATGTAACGAAGGATATGAGCTACCAAGGGAATTAACATCCTCTCTTAGCGATCAACAAATTATATTTTTGAATCAGGTAGTAGATGCCAATGGATCCTCAATCTAGCACCAAGGTTGGAAATCAATAGAAGATCTTCACTTATACCCTCTATGGGGTGCTTATTGGTAGGGCTATACCAGATAAATCTAAAGAACCCATGTTAGGATAAGGGATTGGCTAGATGATCTCATATGGGTCCATGCGTCTTCATGTCATTATATTCCAAATTATGTATACATCTACCAAACAGACAAGAGAGTATAGGGGGTGCGGGCATGGTGGTGGAAACCAATATGGAAACTGAAATGGCGAACAAAGTCAAGAATTTTCTTCTGGTGTCCCCTCATAAAAAAGGTGCCAACATGGGAACATATTAAAAAAAGGAACAAACCTGGCCCTGGAATAATCTTTCCTTAAATTTCCATTTCATCTCAAAAGTATGGGAGGCCTCTCTGAGTCTCCTAAGACTCAGACTGAGCTGGAGAGGTTAAAACTTTGAAGAAGCCTGACTAAATTGGTGGAACTCAGTGCAAGATGAAAATATTAGGAATGTGACACCAATATTCATATGGGGCATTTGGCTGGAAAGAAACAAAGGAATTTTTCATGACATCCTTTTGACCCACTCCCTAATTTCTAGTGAAAGTGTTGCAATTTTCTCTTTACTTCCATTCTCTTCAACAACCCCGACTCCTCGAATAATTATAGAGGAACAAATAAACCCACATATCCCGTGGGATTCCTTTTATGGAGTGCCCAACACACAAAACATATTCGGGGCTGGTCTGGTTATACACATGAATACTCATAGAAACTTAAAAGCATCAGTTGGCCTTGGAATTGGAACAAACAACTATGAAAAACTCCTCTCACTGAAATTATTATTATGTTGGTCTCAGGAAATTAGAATTGATACAATTCAAGTCTTTGGATATTCTTTAAATGTCATAAATTGGTTTAATGTTGTACGAAGATGTTAAAATCATACTTTGCTTCCACTCATTGAAGAAATTTGAAATATCATCTCTATTTTTCACCTATACAGGGAATAGAACATAGAGGCAGATATCCTTTCTAAGGAGGGTCTATAATAGGATATGAGTAGATGGAATATAAGAGATACTATAGAAGGGATGATTTGAGTTTCTGAGCAACGACCGAAAAACATATGACAATATTTTTTCATGCTTCACTATATGTGCATCATTTTTATTCTATCCATATTATCTAATGGCTTATCTAATGGCATTATTAGTTTATATCTTCACAAGTTTTAGTGATTTTCTGATACAATATGTTTACATGGTACAATGTTTAATTACTTTAATCATACTATATGCGAGTTGTTTTCTCCAGTTTTTTGGAGAGGTTTGATTTTTCCTTTTACTTATTTTGAGTACCACAATTCCTTTTAGTTTTTTCATAGACTACTCAGTTTCTCTATGTATTTTTGTGGATACATAGTCTCAGTAATGCTTTATGCATCTACATATGTAACTTTTTATTGTCTTAATAAAAAGTTTGATTTTTCTCTAGAAAAAAAAAAAAATGTGAACATAAAAATGGAGTAAAATAAAGTTATGGAAAAGTGGAAAAGGATGAAAGTAAAGGGAAAGGTTATGAAAGGGCAATAAATATTATGTAAAACATGGTCATTTTCATGACTGAATAGACATAAATGTAATGAGTATCTCATACAATATGTTGGAGAAATGCTATCTAATTCCAGAAAGGTAACAAATATGACAAAGGTATTTCCTCAGTTCCTCACCCTTCACAATGAATATAATCCCCCGAATCATTGAGGGGCTAAAATACAAAGGTATGAAGAAGCTTATAAAATGAAAAATTCACAGGGAACACACTAAAATGAAGATGTTGTAGGAAACTAAATTCCAGGTGAGCAAGTAACCGATATTGCTTCACTCTATTGGAAATATTGTTGTTCAACTGCTTTAGATAACATAGGAAAAGTAAGGTGACTATCCATCTTGTAGAATCCTATTTAAATCAATGTAAAAAAATTCGTGGTTTCGCCTCGTATTCTATCTGGCCATTTTCAATTAATAGGATCAACCTTTGTTGGGTATATTACCTCAATCTACGACCCAATTCTAGTAAGCAAGAAGCCCAAATTAATTCCCAATCCTAGCGACATTTGCTCACTATATAGTGAGGAGTTATGGATCATAGGAAGTGATTTATTTATCATTAACTCTCTTGAGGAAAGAATGGGGGGACATGAAGATTATATTTTTATATGCAACTCTCCAAAAACCTAAGGGGGGAGCTAAGAGTCACTGATGTTGATACGATTAACATCATTTTCACATATAACAATATGTGAGTAGGTTGGCACCAAATTTGTTGAAAATAGCACCAAGAAAGATTCTAATTTAATTTTCCCTTGAATTAAATTAGAAGAAAATTGTAATTCCACATCACATGAAAACTTGTACGAGTTAAATAAGTTATTTGGACTTAATTCGTTCAGTTAATTTGAGTTGAGGGTCTAACTTGAGTCATGTAGAGTGGATCCTACTTTATAGGAGCCTTGGTTGAGTTTATTTTGAGTTATAATTAATTAATTCAGTTTAAATGAGTCAAATTCATTTAAATTAGTTCCAACTATTGGAGGAACTAGTAGGAGGTCTATCAGTGGAGTGAAACTTCACTGTTCAACCAGTTAAATGATAAATAAACCATAAAAAACTCATGCATGTGTGATCTACGATTTACCTAGTTGAGATTCAAGTTCAAGGGCAATGTACTATCACTTGTATAATCATCCAATTTGTACAGGTGGTGCATGCAGTCAGAGGAAGGACTATGATGGATTACACAATTATGGATGAGGAATTTCCCTAAATAATAGGGGCTAATTCATAAGGAAACAATACAAGGAAATAGGGACTTGGGAAAGCATAAAATTGGTTAAGTATTGTCCAAATCTTGTCTAGGAAGCAGTGAGACATATAGATATAGTGCATAGGTTGCTCGAGCTTGAGAATATCATTGTGATATTATCATATTTTTTCTGACTAATGCAATATACAGATAGCAAGGGTTTTTAGCTATGGTTTTCCCCAGGAAACCATTGTGTAATGTGTTGATTGAATTCTTTATCTTGTATGATTTGTGATTTCAATATATTTTAATTGTTTCCGGAGTTGGTAGAGTAGATTCAAGTCTATTGTTTTAGTAAATTACAACTAGAAATTTGAATCTATAAGGAATTTCTACTTGGTATCAGAGCTGAAATCACTATAGAAGAGAAGAATACAAAGTTATATTTGGAGAAGGAATGAGTTTTAAATATCTATTCTTCAGAGCTAGTAGCAGGAGATGTCGTTCTATGGTCTAAGGCTCGAGTATTCCCTTGAGGGTACGCCGAATTACATTTATTGGAAGGATTGGATGGAAGAAGTCATGGAAGATAATGGGTTGAGGGAATACATTGATAGCAATGTTCCGAAATCAACAGCTGCCGATGCAAAAAATATAACAGAATGGAAGAAGAATGTAGCCAAGGCAAGAAGGATCTTACCAGAAGGAGTTAGAGATCATATTGTCTCAAACCTCCATGGGAAGGAGACTCCATATGAAATGTAGAAATGCTTGACAACCTTTTTTCAGAATAATAGTGACCACAGGAATCTGGCACTAAAGGATAAGCTTCAGAAAATGAAGATGGAAAAGGGCAACAAAATACCATCATACTTGAGGAAATTCACCCAATGTTGGGATGATCTTGGGAGCGTTGGTGTTACAGTTGCTGAAGATGATATGGTAAACCTAGAACTTCTAGGCCATCCCAAGATTTGGCACAACTACTAGGATTCGATAAATGGGAGGGAGAAGCTACCTGATGGGAGCATTTTTGGTCCGACTTGGTGCAATAAGAGATAAGGTGGAACACCAGAGATGGAAACTCATACAAGCATGATGATGAGGAGAGTTTTCCCTTGGATGGAAAGGAAAAGAAAGGGAAAGTGAATAAATCCCAATCCAAAGGAGATTCTAGTCAGGTGGGAAAGAATAAGGACTTATCAAAGATTACATGTTTTCACTGCCATGAGCTGGGACACTATGACATGAAGTGTCCACACAAGAAGGCTGGCAAGAAGCCTTCAGGAGGAGCGGTAGGTGAAGCTCTTGCTTCACAATTCAAGTTGTATTTCACCCTCATTGCATGCATGGTGACATAAGTGATGGTTAGTGTGTGGTATCTGGATAGTGGAGCCTCATTACATATGACCAACAATAAATAATTTTTCAACGAATTGGAAGAGAAGGACCTCCAGATGAACATATAGATGGGCGATGATGGAAGGTATAACGCGATCGACATCAATACTGTTACTTTTTAGAGGGAGTCTGGTTCTCCTCTCACATTAAAAGATGCAATGTTCTGGTTCTGAAGAATAATTTAGTTTCAGTTATTATGTTGGAAGACTGTGGATTCGATGTGATATTTAGCAAAGGAAAGGATTTCATTCTTCACATAGCCACGAGACAAGTGAAGCGGACTAGGGTTCGGGTGAAGAACCTCTACAAATTGGATGTATAAGACTATGCGTCTTTGAGAAAGAAAGCAGAGAAGGTGTAAAGTCGAGACATATGTCAATTATGGCATACACAACTTAGCCATTTGCAACATGGAGCTTTGAAGATCATGCAACATATTTCTACAGGATTTCCCAAGGGTGCACTAGAGTAGTGAGATAGATGTAAAGGTTTTACATTGGGGAAGTACAACAAAGACACCTTTCATGATAAGGGTAGTTGAGCGCAAGCTATCTTTGAAAGAGTTCACTCAGATGTGTGTGGACCATTCTCGACAGCCTCCATGGCTAAGCATAAGTATTATGTTATATTTGTAGATGATTTATCATGTAAGTGCTGGATATTCTTCATGTAGAAGAAAAATCAGACATTCTCAAACTTTTGTGAATTTAAATCACTTGTTGAGAAAGACACAAAAATGAAAGTGAAGGCTCTTAGGAGCGATAATAGTGGAGAATATGTGTTGAATGAGTTCAATAAATTCTATGCATTAGAAAGAATTCGACGGGAGTTAATAACACCCCATAACCCATAGAAAAATGGGGTTTCTAAAAGGAAGAAAAAAATTATTGTGGAATCTTCATGGGAAATGTTGCATGATCAGGGCCTACCGTTGCACTTGTGGGATGAAGCATGAAACACAATGGTATATGTGCAGAACATGAGTCCTCATCGGATTCTCAGGATGAGTACACTAGAAGAAGCTTTTTAAGGTAAGAAACTAGATGTGGTACACTTCAAGATATTTGGTTCATCAATTTACTGTCATGTCTTCAAGGATACAAGGTAAAAGATAGAACCAAAAATAGAGTTGGGCATATTTGTGGGGTAGACTAATACACCTCACAACTATCGGGTGTACCTTCCATCTCATAGGATGACAATTGTTTATAGAGATATGAAGTTCTATGAAGAGAAGGCCAAGAGATGTTCCCTTGAAGGGAGCTTTAATTTTGTGTATATGAGGAAATTTTAGCTCCAAAGGAAGAACCTCAGGATGTTTTGGAGAAGCCACAAGCAAAGGAGCAGAGAGTGGAAGCACCCACTGATGAATAGACATCCAGAGATGGAAGGAAGCAGACCAAATAGGAAAACATATTGATGCATGATGTTAGAGAGAATGTGGGAGCACCTACATCATAGTGCATGCAGAGGGGGTCACCAGATTGACACACTGGCTACATGGTTATGATGAGTGAGAGTGTAGATATTGAGCCATCCTCATTCGAGGAAGCAGTGCATCAACTAGTATGGGTTGATGCCATGGTAGAGGAATACGATTCCATTATTAAGAATAATGCTTGGGAAGTTGTCCCAAGGCTAGAGGACAAGTCAGTGGTAGGTTCCACGTGGATCTATAGGGTGAATCAAGAAACATATGGGAGTGTCCTGAAACACAAGGCCAAATTTGTGGCCAAGGGGTTCTCTCAGGTGGAGGGAATTGATTACAAGGAGACTTTTTCTCCAATAGCAAGGTATTCTTCAATTAGATCTATTCTAGCATTTTTAGCGTAGATGGGATGGAAGATACATCAGATGGATATGAAGAAAACCTTCCTCAACGAAGTGATTAAGGAAGAGGTGTATATAGATAAGCTGGAAGGATTTGAGACCTTCAACAAAGAGTCAAATGTGTGCAGACTCAAGTGAGCATTGTATGAATTGAAACAAGCACCCCGTTCTTGGTACACTAGGATTGACAACTATTTCACTAGGTTTGGCTTCACCAAAAGTGAAGCAGATGCAAACCTTTACCATATTGTGGTTGAAGGTAAACTATTAATTATAGTATTATATATTGATGATTTAATTCTAAAAGGTGATGAGAAGATGATAAAATATTTCAAAGAGGATTTGGTAAGAGAATTCGAGATGAAAGACATGGGGCTCATGCATTATTTCCTTGGTTTGGAAATTTTGCAAGGACATGGGGAAATGCTTGCCTCTCAGGGAAATTATGCCAACGAGAAACTAAAGAAGTTTCGCATGGAGAGAAAAAAACCCATGGAGACTCCTCTTGTAGGGAATTGGAGGAAGGAAGATGCTACTTCAGGAGGAGTGGTAGAGGCTACCATTTACAGGTAGCTTGTGGGTTCACTTATGCACTTGGTGAACACATGACTAGGCATGTGTTTTGCAGTTAACGAAATTAGTAAAGTAATGGTTAAGCCAACCAAACTCTATTGGAAGGCCTCCAAACATGTGTTGAGATACCTCAGAGGCACCACTCAGTTTGGTCTTTAGAATGAAAAAATAAAGGGAGTGAAGCTTCAAGGCTTCACACATGCAGATTGGGTAGGGAGTTCATCAGATAGGAAGAGCACATCAGGGGGAATATTTAGCATCGGGTCAACAACAGTTTCCTGGTACAATAGAAAGCAAAGATAAATTGCACTCAGTTTAGTAGAAGCAAAGTACATGATTGCTAGTCAAGCAGATTGTGAGGCTGTTTGGATGAGGAAGATACTTATTGGGTTATTTGGTCAGCAGATGGTTCCTACAGTGATTTAATGTGACAACTAGAGTTGTATCAATCTCTCTAAGAATCCAAATTTTCATGACCGGTCCAAGCATATCGACATCTAGTACTACCATCTACGAGATTGTGTGCAGAGGCAGATCATGTTGCTAGAGTACATTCCTACAGAGGAACATGATGTTGATATCTTGACAAAGGAACAGTTAAGAGGAAAATTTGAGTTCCATAGAGGTAGGATTGGGGTATCTGATAATCCATTTGTTGTTGAGAGGGAGTGTTGAAAATTACACCAAGAAAGATTCTAATTTAATTTTCCCTTAAATTAAATTAGAAGAAAACCGTAATTCCACATCACATGACAACTTGTATGAGTTAACTAAGTTAGATTGAATTAGTTGGTTTAGTTAATTTGAGTTGAGGTTTTAACTTGTCATGTAGAGTGTATCCTAACTTATAGGAGCCCTATTTGAGTTTATTTTTAGTTGTAATTAATTAATTCATTTTAACTGAGTTAAAGTTAGTTAAACTAGTTCGAACTATTGGAGTAACTAGTAGGAGGTCTAGCAGTGGACTACAACTTTAGTGTTGAACCAGTTAACTAATAAATCAACCATACAAATTCATGCATGTGTGATCTACGAGTTACCCTGTTGAGTTTGGAGTTCAAGGGAAATTTACTATCAGTTGTATAATCATCCAAATTTTAGAGGTGGTGCATGCAGTTAGAGGAAGGCTTATGATGGATTTCGTAGTTATGGATGAGGAATTTCCCTAAATAATAACACATAATTCACAAGGAAGGAACACAAGGAAATAGGTATTGGGGGGAACATAAAATTGATTAAGTATTGGCCAAGGCTTGTCTAGGAAGAAATGAGACAGATATAGAGAGTGCAGAGGTTTTTCAGGCTTGTTCAAAGCTTTGTAATCTTCTCATATTTTACCGACTAATGCAATATATAGATAACAAGGGTTTTTAGCTATGGCTTTCCATAGAAAATCCTTATGTAATGTGTTTGAATTATTTCTCTTGTATTCTTCATGATTTCATGATCATTTAATTATTTCTGCAGTTGGCATATTAGATTCAAGTCTATTGTTTTAGTAAATTACAATTAGCGGTTTGAATCTACAAGTAATTTCTACAAAATTGTCTCAAGAATGGATTGCTTCCTGGTTTTTGAATTACTTTAGGATCACGATTTATTCTTGGAAGCTTCTATTCTCCCATGTGCAGGTTTTGATCACTGACTAATCTGTTTAGAAGTGGATATGAAATCCAATCCTCATAATAGTTCCTGTCATTTTGAGAGCTTTTGGATTAGAGATCCAATATTTGTGGAGAAAGCTCAACAATGATGGCAAGAGGAAAAATCATTGGAATTATTTTCAATCTATAGATTACAACAAAATCTTACATATCTTAAGGCTAAAATTAAGAAGTGGAATAAGGAGGACTTTGGAAATAGCTTCCAAGGTAAACATGAACTAGACGAAAAAATCCAACAACATCACATCATTATAGAAGGAAGGACATAGGCATTATAAAAAGAATAAGGCACTATTTTATCTTAGCTTAAATATATATGGGCACATGAGGAAATATTTAGGAAGAAAAAATCCTGAATATAGTCATGAAGGGAGTGGGAGAAAAACTCCAAATTCTTCCCATAAATCCATGGTAAGGAATTGGTGCCATAATTGAATCTTCTCTCCCTAAATAGTAATAAAAACTCATGGATAATAAAAATATGTAAGTATATATAGTTGATTTCAATAACTCCTTCATGCCAAAATAATAGAGTAACAAGCTACAGGCCATACAAAAGATCACCCGGAATATTCCAAAGCTGGTAAAAAATGAATAAAACGAAGCCCTTATGATGGGAATATCCTTGGCTAAAGTTCAGGAAGTGGTAATGAACATTCCTAAAAATAAATCTCAAAGATATGATGGATGCACCAATGGCTTCTTCTAATTATGTTGACATTTTCTAAAACAAGTAATTCTTGACTTGGTGGACAAATCATGGATCATGAATTTTATTCCTCCAACACTTAATGCAACCTTCCTCACTCTCATACCAAAAATTTGATTGAGCTAATGATCCTTCTAGATTTCATCGAATTTCATTGCGCAATGTGGTGTACAAGGTAATTGTGAAGGTCAAAGAAAATTGTTTCAAACCTCTTCTTCCATCCTTAATATCCCTAGAACAAATAGGGTTTGTAGAAGGAAGGACAAATTTGGATGTCATTGTGGTTTCTCATTAGGTAATCCACTCCTTGAAAAATCTAGAAATCCATGTATGCTAATAAAAATTGATCTCTAAAGATATTTTAATAAACTTACTTGGTACTACTGATATCATGTTTTAAAATCTTTTGAATTTTCTAAATAATGGTTTAGCTAGGTAGGATCTCTTTTTTCCTCTCCTTTCTTCTCCATATTGGTCAACCACTTTCCCTCCTCTACCTTCAACCACTTCAGAGGTATCTGCAAAGGAGATCATATGTATATCTTTATATTCATTTTGGTTTTTAAGGGCCTCAAAAGATCTATAAAAGTGGTTATCTCCTGGGGATTGCTCAAAGGCCTTCGACTCTTTAGAGAAGACCTTCTTACTTCTCATCAACAATTTGTGGATGACATCTTGCATATGGGATCCCCCATAGTGTGGGAGGTTAATCTTCTCAATTGGATTCTTAAGGATTTTATGCAAGCTTTATGCACCTACATTAATCTTTCTAAATCCCATATTTTTTTCTTCAATATGCACCCTAATGTTTAAGGACACATCTCAAGCCTCTTGGGTTATTAGAGAAGTTATCTTCCCACCAAATATCTTAGATCACATCTTGTTGAAAACTCAATTAAACCTAAATATTGGTATGATTTAGTGAAAAAAATCCATGATAAGCTCAAATGTTGAACCTTCCATTGTCTCAATTTAGCAGAGTAGCCAACACTCCTCAGATATTTTCTATAACCCCTCCCTATCTATATTTTCTCTACCTTGGCCACTCTTAAAAGAATAATTCACTCCATCAAAAGGATCTAATGATCATTCCTCGTCGGGTGACTTCTCTTGAAAATAAGTGGTCTCTTGTCTCTTGGAACAAGTTGCGTTTTCCCAAGCTAAAATATGGTTTAATGTTGCAGGATCCAAAATTTTTCAGCAAAGTATCTGGTGCCAAAACATGGTGGTGTTGGATCTAGGAGAGAAATAAATGTGGTGACATATATGGAATAAAAAATACAATCTCAATGTATCCCTCAAGTAGAAAATAAAATCTATAACATATTCCCTAGGTTCTTCCATATGGAACCTTGCTAATGACAACAAAGGGATCATCTAGCAACACTGTTTTGTTAACAAACCTGGTAAAAATTCAAGTAAAAAATATATAAGACCACGGTGATGGGACATATATTCCAAGTTGAATGGTGGGAAAAACATCCTAGCGGGTGTTCATTCAGTTTATTATGGCTAAGAAAATTGGCAAAGGAAATGGAAAAGGTTTTGGAAAGGAATGAGGCAGTAAATGGCATTTTATTTATGAAAATAATGGAAAATAGGAGAAAAGGAAGGTGAAAAGTCAAAGGTTGCATGTGAGGAGGAAAATGAAGGAAAATAATGGAAAATGAAGAAAGTAAAGGCCTCATTAAGTTGGTAAGCTTTTGTTAGTTCATTTTTGGAGCTCTCTCATTATTCTCTCTCTCTCACATTCTCTTAGATAATTAGAGTTTTATTGGAGCACTCTTGGAGGGTGTGGCATACTTGGTGATTTGGAGCAAGAAGGAAAAGGAAGAGTAGGAAGTTGCAAGTGGAAATAACGATGAACAACTACAATTAATTTTGATTGCAGTTATCAAGTTGCGTGTATGTTTTCCTCACTAGTTTTGGCATGCATGGCGTATGCATGTGGGTTTTCCTAGCCTTGCCATTTCCTGGATAGCCATGGTGTTGTGGGTTTATTTCCATTGATTATTTTATGGTTGGTTCTCATGATTCCTTTAGCTGTTGGGTTGATTTATTAGTTCCTGGAGCCTTGGTTGGAAAAATGCTTTGGAGCCCGATAGACAACTGTGGGTTGAGTTACTAGTCATGGAGCCTTGGTTGGAAAAACACTCTGGAGCCCTAGGTGGGTTGAGTTACTAGTCCTGGAGTCTTGGTTGGAAAAATGCTTTGGAGCCCAAAAACAACTGTGGGTTGAGTTACTAGTCCTAGAAGCCTTGGTTGGACAAACACTCTAGAAGCGTTGTAACAGTTGGGGTTGAGTTACTAGTCCTGTAAGCCTTGGTTGGAAAAAACACTTTGGAGCCCTAGAACAAATTGGATAGAGACCAATCTGTGATGGTTGTGATGCCCGACCGTGAGGTGGAATAACTGGTTGACGGTTGAGGAATTTTTGCCTCTGGAAGCCCTGGATTGGTTTTTATTGATGTGTTTGATGAAGTCCCACATTCATGCTTGGAATATGGCAGGAGGGTGATTGGATGAAGTAAGATTTGGCTAAAAAAATATATGGTCGGGTGGAATGTGGAAGTACCATCTCTAATTGGTTTTTAAATTCAGTGATGAAGAGCTCATTCCTTTGGTATTTTTTATGAAAATGTACTATTTATTATGTGGATTCTATTTCTGTTGTATCCATGGTATTTCTGTTGTTATTATGCTGGTTATAAGCATGCATTTGATCATAGATGATGTATGGCCCTATCCATGTTTTTACACATAAATGAATGCACAATAGATCTATGGTCAAATAGATTGTATTTCAGCTAATGATGTAAGGGAGAAATGCTTCTTAGCGATTCTTAGATAAGTATGAGACCCTATGCTTAAATATGATGTTTACACATGTAGAATCAATGTTTGAGACATGTTTGACAAAATTCCTGTCATGGATAGGAGGGGTCCAGATGCGTTATTGTTTATGTGATTGGTTTTGTATCATTTTTATAATGTTATTTATCATCCCCTAAGTTTTCATGAAGTTCTGGGCAGTGACTGGGGCTCTGGGCCTAAAAAGGTGGCTCAAATCCCGGAGTTGCAGGCACAAAACTGGGAATTTGGGGCCCTAGCCGCAAGCATGCAGTGTTGTTCCTGGGGATATAGCCTCTTGGCATAAGGCATGTAGTCTTATGCATGAAACGATGGCTCAAAAGGGTAAAATTGTTAGTGTGACCTAGGGGTAAGAGGTCTGAAAGGTTGGGTTTCCTCATGGAGGTGGTGTTGATGCTGTACAAGGTCTTTGTGATGTTTTTTCGTTGGTTCCACTTCCTTAAGGTCACCTAGGAGGTTGAGTCTCACTATAGTGGCCTCTCGTCACACGTTTACCCTGATTGGACGATTACTTGGGTAGATGTGGGAAGAGGGTGTTACAAAGTGGTATCAGAGTGTGGTTTCACTCTCCTTGGGTTGTGTTTGATTTTTATTCTCTTTAAGTAATATCTGATACCACAGAGTGGTATTAGAGCATGGTTCAACCTTTGGACTAGAAGGGCGGTGTGTTGGTCAGGTTTTTTTTGGGTTGCATATGTGTTTGTCATACCTATGGTGTATGTGCTTGTTTCATCTGTGTTGTGTTGGCCATTGTGGCAGTGGTGTCGTCATGGAAGTGTTGATGGTGTTGTTGTCAATGTGTTGTCATGAGTATATGACTGGTTATGCATTTTTCACGCTTATGTATTGTCTGTCCACTCTTTTTTACATGTTGCTACATGTTGTGTATTCATTTCTTTTTTATGCAAGGTTATGTATTGGTCATGCTTTCTTGCATGATGATATATGTTTGAAATGAATTAGTCATTCATGATTGGTTATACATGTCAAGTGGGTGCATATGGTCAAGTTTGCATTGTTTTGATTGAGGTTGTTGTGCATAAGGTCATTGTATGAAATTAGGCCATCATGATGATATTAGTATGTTATGATGCTAATGTGTTGGCTGAGATAGAGTAGGAGATGAAAATCATTAAAGTGAAGTTGCAACAATGGACTTTGGGGTAAGAGTAGATTGTCATATAAGTTTATATGCTTGGCATGCAAGTATGTATGTGATTCATGGTTGTTGTAATAATTAGGGTTACTTATATGTTTCTCATTCCATTATCATTATGATTACATATATGATAAATGTAAGTTGATCAATGTAGTCATATACATGTGTCAGATAGTCATGAATGTTAGTGACCTGTGGTTGTATGCATTGTTTTTGTTATTTTTTGTTAGTTAACTTGATGACTATGTTATATGTTGTTGATGAGAATTTTATATGTCAACTTATTATTGTTATATGTTAGTTAAATTGATGATTAGGGTTATTTAATTAAGATATGGATGTTACATTTATCATGCTAATTTGGATTGGCCTATATGGTTGGTTAGGGTTATGACATTCATGTATGAGTCGATATATTTGTGAAGTTATATGGCGCTAATATAGATTGATTGTGAAGATAAGATAGCCTCCCTTGAGATACATTAAGGTATGAGTTTTCTTATGTTGTGTACTTGATGCTTGATTTTTTTATTATGTCATCTATGTGGTGTTGAGTGTTTGGTGTCCATTACGTCGTCTAGTTTATTTGTTTAACATGTCAACACTTATAATTTTTTTGAATGTTTGAATAATCGTATGATATGAGTATGTGTCTCTAAGATTGCATGAAGAAATGATCTTGATTTAAGACGATTTCACTAATACGTATGCATTGAGACAATTGATATGTACTAGAGTGTAAATAGGTGAGTTGATTGTTGATTATGACATGGTTTTTAGACTTGGTAAATGTTGATTCCGTATTAATAGATATGTTGTCTTGATATTTGGAACATGTGACTGACATGTGTGTGTTTAGTTACGATGAAGTGCACTTGGCACAACAAGGTAAGATAAACTAGTATATTGTTATATTTATTTATGTACTGGAAATTATGTGATTATGGAAATATGATGCATGGGATTGCATGGAAAAGGAGACTGTCATGAAATCTTTGAAAATAATCGGGTTGAGCTTTCCCTTGGAAGCTTTGGGAACCCATGAGGGGATTGAGTCATGGTGTTTGTTTCTAGTCTTGTGCTTTTGGTCTTTATGATTTATTTGCTCTTGATTTGCAGTTTTGTTTAATATGTATAGTGCAAGACCTTGCCACTTTGTCGCGATGTTGTATAGCTTTTGGTTTTTCATGGTTTTCTTCTTGTTATTTCCTTTTATGTTTTGAGAGTCTTGGGGATTGGTTGGGTCCATTGAGGTAAATGGACAGTGTCAGAACAATCGCGAGAAAGGTAACATGAAAGGTAAAGTGAATTGAGATGAGGTGTTAGATGCCTTGGCTATGTTGGGAATTGTTGTTCTCCACGTTGTGAATGTTGTGCACGAATAAAGGAAGTTATCTTAACCTAGACCTTAAGATATCTAACAATTATGTTGAGATCATGATTATGATAATGGATATATAGGTATATACGCATGTATGTATGTCACTATCTGACGAGATCATGATTTATTTATGTTGATGTTTATATATGTATACGTGTATGTATGTATGTATGTATGTCATGTCTAATAGGGTCATCATGGATCATGAGTGCTTAATGCTAATGTTTACATGTGTGTATGCATGTCATTTTCTAATAGGATAATCATTATTTTATGCTCATGATTATATATATTTATGTATGTATGTATTTATGTCACTGTATGACAAGGTTTACAAGGATCATTCTTGTCGAGGAATGATTTCTTATGCAGGTGAATGGCATGCAGAGGTTCTTGGTATTATGAGGAATCAAGTGGGAAGAGTAACTTTGACATATCTATGAGGTCAGTATCATGTGGACATGAATTGATATTATATTCTTGTACTATGCCTATGTTTATGTTATGGACAAGTAATGCCGAGGGGTACATTAGCGAAGTGAAAGATGTGTGATCTGTGGCATGCTAGGATAAGCATAGATAGTGGAAAGACGCTAGAAGCAAGGTTGCTTGTGGGGTCAGTGTGTGGTCTATGGATGTGTAGTTCTATTATTTTGTATATGTTGTGCATGTTGTATATTTAGTAATTGTACCTATGGTGATGTGTACATGTAACTTATGTAGTATTGTGTATATATGATGTTGTATGCCTGTTGTATTTATATTGCATATGCGGTGCTAGGTATGGATGGTGCTATGTACATGTTGGATATGATGTGTTGTGTACAAATCGTACTGTGCACATCTTGGATATGCGATGTTGGGTGCATATGGTTTTGTGCGCATGTTGGATATGCAGTGCTCGTGTGTATGTATGGTGCTATGTACGTGTTGAATATGAAATGCTATGCACATATGGTGTTGTGTGTGTGTGTTGTATATATGGTGCTAATTACATATGGTGTTGTGTGCATGATTGTACATGTGGTGCTATGTGCATATGGTGTTGTGTACATGTTGTACATGTGGTGTTGTGTGCAGATGGTGTCATGTACATGTCGTGCACATGGTGCTAGTACATGTGGTGTCATGTAAATGTCATGCATGTGGTGCTGTGTACATTTGGTATTGTGTACACATTGTATAGGTGGTGCGATGTACATTTGGAATTGTGTACACTGTGTAGGTGGTGCCGTGTACACGTGATGTTGTGCACATGTTGTGCAGGTAATGTTGTGTATAGGTGGTACTGTGTATAGGTGGTACTGGTATACGTGTGGTATTGTGTGCATGTCGTGCACGATGTGTTGCGGGCTTGCAATACTATGTATGTGCATGGTGTAGTCATGGTATCATGAAATTTGTATTCATTGTGTTGTGCTTTGTATATGTATATGTATTGGGTTGTATTATACACCATGTGTAGGTGTATGTGTTGTATGCCGATGTAGGCATATGTATTGTGTTGTATTGTACACTGGGTGTAGGTGTATGTGTTTTATGCAGGTGTAGATTCATGTATTGTGTGATTTTGTATGTCGTGTGTGGGTGTATGTGTTGTGTTGTACATCAGATGTAGATGTCTGTGTTGTGTCGTATGTTGCATGCCAGGTGTAGATGCATGTATGGTGTGGTGTTGTACGCCATGTGTGGGTGTATGCATGTGCTGTGCACTGTGTGTATGTGTACGTGGTTAAAGAAAATAAAAGGCTTTAGGTGTTTTTCGGGTGTGGTAACCGATCCGTTGTGTGCATAGAAAGAACAAAGGAAGAAGTAGGGACCAATGAAGGATACGTATCAATATTTTATTTTAGTCTTGTTATGCACGTGATATGTGATTCCGACTTATGATGGTTATGTGTGATTTATTATTGTGGTTTATGGCGATTTCATGTGATTCATGATTTTAATTTATGATGGTTGTGTTTGGAGCTAACTAGATGTGATATGTTTATGCATGATGATTTGATCAAACAACTGGTTTGACTTATTATGACAGGAAGTGAACATAATTGAAAGTGTACCTTATTGATGAGATACCAATGAGGTATGATGTGAATTTATTTCAATTTTTTTTGAATCTAATGATAGTTATGTGCTTGGTACAAGAAGCAAAGAAATGTCTGGTTGGGTGATTGAAACCATCTACAAGAAATAGCAGTGCCAACAAAAGGAATTGGAACATGCATCAATATGCTGGTAAAGAATTCAGGGGTAGGGCCATTGTGGGACACTGGTATCAAATAGTGTCCATTGATTTCCATGAGTATGCTATGAATGGTATGATGATTTTTAGGTAGGGATATGCCTTGGTTTTTGTATCTTTTGATGTGAGGAAACCTTTCCAAGGGATAGAATGCCCAGGATGGGGGTGCCAATAGAACTTGGAAGGTGTGTGACTGCATGGAATGGGGTGACTACATTTCTCGAGGGACTGTGTAGCATAGAAGAGAAGGTCGGGGATGGAATTGTTTTGGTCATTAGAATTTCCAGATGGAATTAGATGAAAATTGGGAGTGTGCCCTGGAACAATGAGCAGATAACTGTTCATTAAGGGTACAATGGTGCAATATTGTAGTGTTGGACATTGGATGCATCTTTGAATTTGACAGTGGATTCTGGAATTCCCAGGAAGGAGGTGAATCCTGGTACTACGTTTGAGGGTGGAGGTGTGAGCCTCTAGATTCCCTTGTTGCTGATACATGCATCATATAATTCTATTTGTTGGTTGATAAAATGTATATATTATTGTAAATATTGTACTGAGATGGTTTATAAAGCTCCATAGACAATATGGTTATTCGCTGGTTGAAACAAATGTTCTTAAGTATATGTGGTTGTTACTGTAAATACCGTAATTAGATTTATTATAAAGCTCTAGTAAACTATATGATTGTCATGTTTTTGTAGATGGTCAGTGTAAATACTACAACGAGCTGTGTTATAAAGCTCCATAGGGAGTATGATTTATTTTTAACTGTTTGCTGGTTTGTAGGTGTCATTGAACATTGAGGACAGTGTTCCCCCAAGGGGGAGGGTTTTTTAACAACTTTGGTAAAAATTCATGTAAAAAATATATAAGACCACGTTGATGGGACACACATTCCAAGATGAATGTGTTGTGTGTGGACCCTAATTATCATCATGGTTTAGAGGTCTTTGTTTCAACTGGATGTCTACCCTAGGAAGACTATAAACCCATACACGTGGGGGGGAATTCCCCCTCGCAGGGGTTCAAGGGGGCCCATCCCCCCGGTTAGGGGGTCCGAGGGCTAGTGGTCCCCCGAAGCTAAAAAACGATGTAAAATTTCCTTGTAAAATATTTTAATTTCGTAGTCAATCTGGGCCGTTCATTAGGAGGATGATCTTATGGTATAAGTTATGTTTAATTTATGGTTTTTTACCATATAATACAACCCCTCAGTTCACATGAGGGAATTGTATTGTGGTTGTGTGTTGAGTGTGTATTCTGAGCGAGGAAGAGAGAGGGGGACTATGTGATAGAGTAGAGGATATTACAACAGATTTTTTAGAGGCTATGTCTCTTAATTTTGCTGGATAATAGAAAGGAAGGAATAAATATTTCTCCATGGACGTAGCCCAAGTTCGGTGAACCACATATATCCGTGTCTCTCTTGTTTTATATGTTTTATGTGTTTGTATTTCCACATATTTTTATGTTTCCCATTTCTCTGTAATATATACTTATCTAACAACTGGTATCAAAGGCGAAGGTATATTTGGCTGATAAAATTGTAGGAAAGAAGGATTCCTTGTTTGAGTGGGAGAAATGGCAGAAGATGGTAGGTTTAGGGTCGAGAAAAATAACGGCCAAGACTACCTGCTGTGGAAGATGCAGATGGAAGATTATTTGTATTAGAAATATCTATACCTACCATTGAGCAGGAAAAAAAAGAATCCATCGAGTATGACAGACGCAAAATGGGAGATTCTCGACAGAAAGGTACTTAAAACAATACGAATGTGCCTTGCGGCGTTGGTAACCTTTAATATTTTGAAGGAAACAACAAAAAAGGGTTTAATGACGACATTCAAAATCCTATATGAAAAACCATCGACCTCAAATAAGGTATTTCTTATGAAACATTTATTTAATATGAAATTTCGGAAGGTGGATCTCTTGCTGACCATTTAAATGAATTTAATACGGTTACTAGTCAGTTAAGTTATGTAGGGGTAAAATTTTATGATGAACTTGGGGCTATGCTATTTCTATGCTCATAGCCAGAAATTTGGAATGGTTTAGTTATGGCCATTAGTAACACTATCTCTGGATCTAGTACTTCAAAATTTGATGATGTTGTCGTTGCCATCCTTAGCGAGGAAATACGACAGAAAAGATCCGGTGAGGCATCAGGTAATGCCTTGAGTGAAAAGGCTAGGGGGGAAAAATGGAAAGAGGAAAGAGCCCAAGATATCGTAGTAAGTCAAAGAAAGACAGATCCAAGTCCATATAGAGGATAGTGTGCTGGAGATGCGGGAATAAAGGACACTAGAAGAAATATTGTAAGTCTTGGAAGGGAAAATAAGGAGACGCACAACAAGAAAAAAATCATGAAGCAAATGTAACAGGTGATGTGTTGCAATATGCTTTGATTATTTCTTTATAAAATGTTATGATGCCTGGGTGGTAGATTCAGGGGCCTCATTCCATGCCACACTTGATAAGCAACATTTTCATGACTATGTTGAAGGAGATTTTGGATACCTTTTTCTGGGTGATGATAAACCTTGTAAAATCATTGGAATGGGTAAAGTTATTGTAAAACAACAAGATGGAAACCAATGGTTATTAAAGGAGGTAAGGAATGTTCCAAATCTGAAGAAAAATCTGATTTCAACAAGGCAACTAGGCAGTGAAGATTGTGTGACAACTTTTACAGATAAAACCTGGAAGGTCATTAAAGGAGCCTTGGTAATAGAAAAAGGAGAAAAGTTTGGTAAATTGTATTTATGCAATGATATTTCCAATTGTGTTAATGATTTAAATTCCATAGGAGTAGATGAATAAATTATGGTATCATAGGCTCGGACGCCTGAGTGAGAAGGGGATGAATATTCTTCACTCAAGAAATTTGTTGCCAGGTTTGAAGAAGATTGATTTGGATTTATGTGAGAATTGTGTTTATGGAAAACAAAAGAGAGTTAGATTTCCTAGAGTTGGGAAAGAAAAGAAGAGTGAAAAATTAGAGCTTGTGCATACAGATGTATGGGGACCTGCTCACGTATCATCTCTTGGTGGATCTCGTTATTATGTTAATTTGATTGATGGTGCAACTAGAAAAAACTTGGATTTATTGTATTCAAAATAAATCTGATGTATTTTATACTTTCAAGAAATGGAAATCTTTGGTTGAGATTGAGATAGGAAAGAAGTTGAAGTGTCTTAGATCATAAAATGGAGGTGAATATTGCAGCAAAGAGTTTAATAGGTACTGTTCAAAGCATGGAATTCATAGAGAGAAGATATTTCTAGGAACATCACAAGAACATGGTGTGTCAGAAAGGATGAAAAAGACAATCATGGAGTATGCAAGGTGCACGAGATTTCTTGCGGGATTGCCTTTACAATTTTGGGCAGATGTTGTAGATATTATTGTTTATCTATTAAATAGAGGGCCTTTGAGTTCCTTGGATGACGGTATTCCAGAGGAGGCATGGATGGGTAAAATGGTAAACTACTCGTTTTTAAAGCCTTTTGGTTATGAAGCCTTTGTCCATATCAATAAAGAAAATAAAACAAAGCTTGAGGAAAAATAAAAGAAATGCACCTTTATTGGATATGGTGTTAATTCTTTTGGTTATCGCTTATATGATTATGAAAATCACAAAAGAGATGTAATATTCAATTAAAAGGTCTTGTATAAGGATCAAATGCAGGAAAAGTAACATGATAAAGAAAACATAGAATACATAGTGCTTGATGAGATCACATAAAAAATAAAGGTCCCTAAAAATAATAATAATCAACATCCACGACAACAATAATCACCACCACAACAACAAGCACCTCAAACACCTAAAAGTGGTATCAAAAGATTTACCAGGATAAATACACCCGCTAAACAATACTCTCCTTCATTATATTATGTATTGTTGACTGGTTCTGGTGAAGCAGAATGTTATGAAGAAGTAATGCAGGTAGAAACCAAGAAGAAGTGAGAGATATCCATGAAAGAAGAGATGGACTCCTTGGTACATAACCAGACTTGAGACTTAGTTAGGTTTCCTGCAGGTAAAACAACCTTGCAGAATAAATGGGTTTACAAGTTGAAGGAAGAAGATGGAGGGAAACAGAGGTACAAATCTAGAATTGTGGTGAAGGGGTTTACAGGGAAGAAAGGTATTGACTTTGACAAAATATTTTCTCCTATTGTAAAATGACTTCAATTAGAACTATTTGAAGTCTTGTCGCAATTGAATATTTGTATCTTGAACAGTTAGATGTAAAGACAATCTTTCTCCATGTACATTTGGAAGAAGAGATCTATATGCAAAAACCACAAGTGTATGATGTCAAAGGGAAGAAAAAAATTAGTGTGCAAGTTGAAGAAGAGCTTATATGGCTTAAAACAAGATCTGAGGCAGTGGTATCTAAAATTTGACAGGTTTATGTCTGAACAAGGTTATACTAGATGTCACTTTGATCATTGTGTTTATCTTAAAAAGGAAAATGATGAAAGCTACGTTATATTGTTATTGTATGTAGATGACATGCTAGTTGCAGGGTCTAACATGCAGGAAATAAATGTGCTAAAAGGAAAATTTTCCAATTAATTTGCAATGAAGGATTTGGGAGCTGCAAAACAAATCCTTGGAATGAGAATAAATAAGGGCAGGAAAAATGACAAATTAACATTGTATCAAAATGAGTACATACAAGAGTTGTTGGAAAGATTTATTATGCGGAATGAAAAACCAGTTAGTACACCTTTGGCTAGCCATTTCAAACTTAGTAAGGAGATGTGCCCCAAGGCCTAAGAAGAAATGGATTATATGTCTAAAGTTCCATATGCACCAGCAGTTGGAAGCTTATCGTATGCAATGGTCTGCACAAGGCGTGATATTTCACATGCAGTGGGAGTTGTAAGTAGGTACATGAACCATCTAGGAAAAGAACATTGGATGGAAGTGAAGTGGATTCTCAGGTATTTGATAGGTACCACAAATCAAACATTATGCTTTGGTGGTTCAAACATTTCTCTACAGGGATATGTTGATGCAGATATGGCAGGTGATAGAGATAACAAGAGGAGCACTACTTGGTATGTATTTACTGTAGGTGGAACAACTGTCAGTTGGGTTTCAAAAATGAAAAGTGTTGTTTCACTTTTAATAACGAAAGCTGAATATGTTGCTACTACAGAGTCTAGTAAAGAAATGATATGGTTAAAAAGGTTTATGGATGAATTGGGTAAGAAGCAAGAGATGGGAAGGTTATAAAGCGACAACCAAAGTTCCGTTCATCTTGCAAATAATTGAACATTTCATTCCAATACTAAACACATACATATTAAGTACCATTTCAGACGGTCAATGTTGGAAGATGGAAAATTGAAGCTAGAAAAGATACACAATAGCCAGAATCCTGTAGATATGTTAACAAAATTTGTAACCAGAGAGAAACTTAGGTTCTGCTCAGTTTCAATTGGTATTCAATTATGATGATTTGATGAGAAAAAACCAGGACCAAAGTGGAGTCATTGTCCAACAAATGAAGTAGTGGTGGAGTTGCTACAATCAGTCTCCAAGTGCGAGATTGTTGGGTGTGGTAACTGATTATCATCCTAGTTTTGAGGTCTTTGTTTTAGGTGAATGTATACCCCAAGAAGACTGTACACCCTTCCATGCGCGGGGGGGGACTTTCTCTAGCGAAGTTTGTTTAACGGGAAATGCCCCCGAAGCTAAAAAGAGATGTAAAATATTGTAATTTCGTAGTCAATCTGGGCCATTCATTAGGCAGATGATTTGAATGTAGAATTTATGTTTAAATTAGGGCTTTTTTCCCCAGAAGGCAACCCCTCAGTTCAAATGAGAGAATTGTATTGCAATTTTGTGTTGAGTGTGTATTCTGAGCGAGAAAGAGAAAGGGGGACTATGTGAGAGAGTAGACAATATTACAACAGATCTACTATAGGTTGTGTCTCTTCATTTTGCTAGATAATAGAAAGGAAGGACTGGTTGTTTCTTCGTGGACATAGCCCAAGTTGGGTGAACCACATATATCTGTGTCTCTCTTGTTTTATATGTTTTTTGTGTTTGTATTTCAACATATTTTTATGCGTTCCATTGCTCTGTAATATATAATTTTCTAATAGAATGGTGGGAAAAACATCCTAGCATGTGTTCATTTGGTTTATTATGGCTAAGGAATTGGCAAAGGTTTTTTGAAATGCATGAGGCATTAATTGGAATTTTATTTATGAAAATAATGAAAAATAGGAGAAAAGGAAGGTGAAAATCCACAAGTTGCACGTGAGGAGGAAAATGAAGGAAAATAATGGAAAATGAATAAAATAGAGGCCTCATTAATATAAAGGCTTATGAGGATTAGTTGATAAGCTTTTGTCAGTTCATTTTTGGAGCTCTCTCATTATTCTCTCTCTCTCTCTCATACTCTTGGATATATTTTTCTTGGATCACTCTTGGAGGGTGTGGCATACTTGGTGATTTGGAGAAAGAAGGAAAAGGAAGAGCAGGAAAGCATAAGAGGAAATCGAGATCAACAACTACAACGTGTTTTGGTTGTAGGTACCGAGTTGTATGTATGTTTTCATCACTAGTTTGGCATGCATGGTGTGCATGTGGGTTTTCCTAGCCTTACAATTTCCTAGATAGCCATGATGTTGTGGGTTTATTTCCATTCATTTTTTTCTGGTTGGTTCTCATGATTCCTTTGGATGTTGGGTCGAGTTATTAGTTCTTGGAGCCTTGGTTGGAAAAACACTCTGGAGCCCGATGGACAACTTTTGGTTGATTTAATAGTCTTAGAGGCTTGGATGGGAAAATGCTCTAGAGCTTGGCAGACATCTGTGGCATTGAGTTACTAGTCCTGGAGCCTTGTTTGGAAAAATGCTCTATAGCCCTAGGTGGGTTGAGTTACTAGTACTGAAGCCTTGGTTGGAAAAATTATTTGGAGCCCAGAAATAATTGGGGTTGAGTTACTAGTCTTAGAAGCTCTGGTTAGACAAACTCTCTGGAAGCCCTTTAACAGTTGGGGTTGAGTTACTAGTCCTAGAAGCCCTGGTTGGAACAAACACTATTTAACCCTATAAAACTTTGATAGAGACCAATCCTTGATGGTTGTGATGTCTGACCATCAAGTGGAATCACTGGTCGAGTGTTGAGGCAGTTTGGCCTCTAAAAGCCCTGGAATGGTTTTGATTGATGTGTTTGATGAAGTCCCACATTCATGATTGGAATATGGAACAAGGGTGATTGGATGAATTAATATTTGGCTCAACCAACTATGGTCGGGTGGAATGTGGAAGTCCCATCTCTCGTTGATTTTTACATTCAGTAATGAAGAGCTCATTCCTTTAGTATTTGGTATGCAAATGAACTAGTTATTATGTGGATTCTATAACTGTTGTATCCATGGTATTTTGTTGGTAGTATGCTAATTATAATATTGTATTTTATCAGATATGATGTATGTCTCTATTCATGTTTTTACTCATAAATTAATGCACAATATATCTATGGTCAAATAGATTGTATTGTAGCTAATGCTGTAAGGGAGCAATGCTTCTTAGCGATTCTCAGATAAGTATGAGACCCATATTCTTAAATATGCTCTTTACACCTATAGATTCAATGTTTGTGAAATGTTTGACAAAATGTCTATCATGGATAGGAGGGGTCCGAATGATTTCTTGTTGATTTTATTGCTTCTGTATCATGTTCTAATGTTATTTATCATCCCTTAGGTTTTCATGAAGTTTTGGGAAGTGACTGGGGCTATGAGCCTAAAAAGGTGGCTTAAATCCTGGATTTGTAGGTACATAACTAGGCATTTGGGGCCCTAGATGCAGACATGCAGTGTTGTGCCTAGGGCTATAGCCTCTTGGCCACAAACATGCAGTCTTATGCCTGCGGCTATGGCTCAAAAGGGTAAAATGTTTAGTGTGACCCAGGGGTAAGAGGCCTGAAAGGTTGGGTTTCCTCCTAGGGGTGTTGTTGATGTTGTACAAGGTATTTGGGATGTGTTACCTTCAGTTACACTTTCTTAAGGTCACCTAGGAGGTTGAATCTCATTATAGTGGCCTCTTGTCACACGTTTATCGCAGTTGGCTGGTTACTTTGGTAGATGTGGGAAGAGGGTGTTACAAATTTTCGAAGTTTTAGATGGAAAAAGTGCTCTATTATAGGATGAGTCATAACATCAACTCCCAAAGCTCAATGATATAATAATATACTTGAACCTCAATCTGACTGCTTCCTCCCACATTTACCCAATTTCACCGGCTCGCCCGAGGTAAACATGAGCTGAGGGTCACTGTGATAATACTAAACCTCCTATATGACCTTAAGGAAACAAGGTTAACAACATAAGACCTTACTGACTTCCCTCAGGTGCTACATGACCTCCAAGAGCAACCCAACCCCTCCAGGTGTCTAACCCCTGAGATAACTCTCTCTTTCACTAAACTGGAGCCTCAACTACTCACTTTCCATGGCATGAAAGTGACTATAGCTCTCCAGTCACCCCCATAGGCCTACCTTCCAGCGATTGTGAACTTTTCCAGTCAAATCTATGCCAGTGACCATGAATTCTGAGCCACTTTTTCAGGGCCAGGACTCAAGCCTCTACCTAGAACTCAATGAAAATTTCAGAAATGATGAATGACATAGAAACATGGCCTATAAGCCAAAAATTGAACCAAGACTTGACCTGAACTCTCCCAACCGAGACTCACATTTTGTCAAACACTTGGTAAACATGCAACTTACAGCTCATGAATGCAATTATGAACATAAGAAACTGAGAAATTATCTGAGGTTTAACAAGAAGGATCAATGCCTTCTCATAATAGCTGTCATATGACCAATTTGGTCATACATTCGTTATTCATTAATTTACAAGTAAAACCATAATGGAAGCCATGACTAAGATCTGTCACAAAACCATGCTTATAACCAACATATAACCAGATAAATAAAAATGATAGAACAACCATTAAAGCCACATAATAACAAGCACATTTAGTCATCAAAACCAAGAGAAACTTAAATCCTATTAAACATAGACAAAAGCCAACCAGGTCTGGGACTTCCACGTACCACCCAACCATAGATTGGCTGAGCCAAATATTTCTTTCATCCAATCATGAATGTGGGATCTCATGGGATAAACCAATCCATCTACAACCAAGGGAATATAGAGGTTAAACCGCCTCCAGCCTCACCATACCGTGATCTCACCTAAACCAACACCAAGATTAAAAAAAAAACAAAATGAGTTTGGATGCCTCAAAATTTCTTCACCAATACCTTCAGAAATTTCACCATCTCCACCCTTAGGCTTTTCCGTGTATCCCACCATTATCGATTAACAAATTCACAGGCCTTTGGGAATTCTCCTGAGACAACCTCACCTGGATCCAAAATTTTCCAGGAATCCAAAGCTTAAATGGAGAAAAATCCCATCACACCATGGCTATCCAGAAATGGAAAGGCAAGGCTAAAATCCACTATAAAACCCAGAAAATAACCAAATTCCAACATGCACATACCATGCATGCCAAAACCAGATAGGAAATCATACATGTAACCTATTATTTGCAGGTATTCCCACTAAAGCAGCTTGATCCAAATTTCCCTTGCTCGATACTCACTTTCCTTTTATCCCTATCCTTCGTTTGCCTTCCTTGTCCTTCCTTTGCTTGCTTGATTTCCTTATCCTCTTTGTGCTCTTCTCCTCTCTGAGACTAATTCCAAAATTGAGCTAAAAAAAAAATATCCCAACTGATGCTCTGAGAACATTTTATTGATGAGCCCTCTAATTTATTCAATTTTCCATTATTTTTCATCATTTTCCTCCTCACTTGCAACTTGCAGCCTTTCACCTCCCTTTTCTCCTTTTTTTTTTTTTTTTTTTTTAAATAAAATGCCAAAATTCCTTTTTGCCTTTCCAAAGCCTTTTCCAATTTCCCCTTAGCCATAAACACATCAAGTGATTCCCACTAGGATATTTTTCCCATCATTCAACTTGGAATAATTGTCCCTTGACTGTTGTCTTATTTTCGCCTTTATTATATTTTATTACATGAACTTTTAACTTGAGGTTGTTACATACCCATCCCCCTTAGGGAACATTTTCCTTGGTGTTCTATGACACCTACAACCATAAAAACCCCCGAAACCCAAAAACATGCGGCCTATGGAGCTTTATAACCCAACTTTTTGCAGTATTTACAATAACATCTAGCTCAAAATAAAAACCATCATGAAAAAAATGAAAATATGACAACCATACCGCTTATTGGAACTTTATAACATAGCTCATTGCAGTATTTATAATGAAAACCATACATGAATATGTAAAACACCAAAAAATGTTTTTCTCCATCGACAAACAATGAAGAATACATAGCTTGCATGTGATCAACCATCTCCCATGTAGCTTCATAGGGCCCAAAGTGATTCCACTGTAATTTAACTTGACCGATTGCTCAGTTCCAGAGCATGAGCTATTTCCATTTCAATATGTAGTTAGGTTCCGACTGGAATTCTCCTTCTTGCTCCACCTGCAATACAAACCAATCAATAACATGATCCACATCATTTACATAGATTTTGAGCAATGAAACATGAAAAACATCTTGAAATTTGATTGTCTGAGGAAGTGCAAGTCGATATGCCACTGGTAAAATCCTCTAAAGGATCTCAAAAGGCCCACAATACATTGGTGCCAACTTGGCACATGATCCAATCCTCAAGGATATGTTCTTGGGCTTGATGCGCACATACACATGCTCCCAAACCTGAAAATATCTAAATGCACTATGTAGGTCTTCATAAATATTCTTCCTATCTTATGTTGCCTTTAAATTCTTCTTATAACATGCATTTCTTGTTCCATATCTGCTAACATGTACGATCCAATAAGTACCTCGTTCATTGGATCACTCTAGTTAATGGGAGCGTTATAACTCCGCCCATAGAGTGCCTCAAATAGAATCATCCTCAGTGACTCCTGATAACCATTATTGTAAGAAAAAACAACCAAAGGAAGGTACTCGTCCCATATCCTCTGTCGATACATGGCATACATCCTCTACATATCCTCTAGAATCCTGCTGACCCTTTTTTTCTATCCATCCATTTGTGGATGATAAGATATAATTAAGGCCAAATCTATCCCCAATCCTACAAATATCTCATTCCAAAAATTAGAAGTGAACCTGGCATCCATGTTTGACACAATCTTCTTCGGAACACCATGCAATTTCATGATCTCCTTGAGGAAGACATGTGCTACCTCACTAGCTGAATAGGTAGTCTTCACTTGAATGAAATGAGTTCCCTTGCTCAATATTTATACCACGACCATGATAGAATCATGATACCTCGATGTCCTCAGAAGACCTGTAATGAAGTCCATGGGAATGAAATCCAATTTATATTCCCGAATTGGAATAGGCTGAAGCAACCCACCTGGATTCTTACACCTTGATTTCACCGGCTGGCAGATACATCTAGCCATGAACTCTGCCACTTCCTTCTTTAGATTCAGCCAGTAATAGAACTTCTTCACTACTATCAACATATTATGATATCCTGCGTGACCTAAATATTGTTTGGAATGAAACTCCCTCAAGATAAGCTTCTTGACCTCACTATCATCCGACACATAAATCCTATCCCTAAATCTCACCAAGCCATATGCCGTGAGACGATAGTCTACATCCTGATCACTTGTACCCTACTGTAACCTGTTTATAATCTCCTTTTACCTGTAATCCTATTGTTCTACCTGTAAGATATAATCTTGTTAATTTGTCCCATATGAGCTCACTGCTGCAACATGGTTCAACTGCAATTTCCTGCTGAGAGCATCTGGAACCTTGTTTTCCTTTCCCTTAATGTATCTAATCTCGAAGTCAAAATCACTAAGGGTGGCCAGTAATATATCTTGCCTGACATTCAAATTTGGTTTCTCAAACAAATATCTCAACCCATTGTGATAATTCATCAAAACAAACCTCCTTCCTAGAAGATAATGTCTCCGCATATTCAATGCATGAATGATAGCATCCAGCTCAAGATCATGAGTCACATAATTCTACTTGTGCTCATTCATTTTCTAGGACTCATAGCATACCACATGTCCCTCCTGCATAAGGACTCCACCAAGTCCTCTATTGCAAGAATATGTACACACCACAAACTCTTTTTCCGTATCTATAATCTTTAACACTGGACAATTTTTCAACAACAACTTGAACTACTCAAAACTGGCTGCACATTCCTCTGTCCATTCAAAATTCTTACCTTTTCTCTGGAAAAATTTAATAGGATATGCAATGGTTCTTGATGAACCTCCTATAGTAACCTTCTACCCCATTAATTATTGTTGAGCTATTTTAATCACGGTTAATTGACTAAAACTGCAACTATTAATTGTCAACTAGGGTAGGTCAGTTATTTCAAAGGAGCCTGCACTATCTATGCTGATACATGAGGGCCAAGAATAAAAATGGGAAAACAAGAAAGAATTTCGTTGAATCAATTTGCAGGAAATAATTCTTATACGGAAATTAACACTTTTAGGTAATAAAATCACACTTTAGATGTACCAGAACAAAGGCACGCCACACACCACTTCGAGATCTATACCACCTAGTCAATAACCACACTTCTCACCAATATAGTGTGGCAGCACATCATAATCTTAAAACTGAAGCAGATATATTCTAAAAATTTTGCAACAACATCAAAAGTCTCATATGTACTAGAAGAAGAAATAACAATAGGCAACTACTCTACTGCTGCGATCCCTACTAAAGAGGAGGGCCCATCCTCCCTAGCAGGGCGCAAGGATGAAATGCGAACTTAGTTAAAAACTTAACTCAAAACATGTAACAAAATCACCACAATGTCTCTATATTGAAAATAGCTGATAATTACAAAATAAAAATAACAATACTCTCTTCTTTATATGTCCTCCTGTTCCCCGAGGGACCGAGTATCTTATAGAAATTACAAATGAAAATTATGAATAGATCAGTCATGAGAATCTCATGATTCTCATGCTGATCATTAAAATAGATTTTGTTATAACAAGTTAATAACTAAAATATTTAATCAAATACATCATTTTTGAAATTATAACTGCCTGGATCTCCTATCATTCTATAGAGAGTCCATAAGTAATTAGCAACTGTCACGTGGAATAGTACCCGTGGTTCGATAGTTGTGGTGTAACAAAATCCAGAGTGTGATGGAAGCAATCTATAGCAACAATGAAGTGTAATAACATCAAGGTGTAACAACAGTCTATAGCAGCAACCTTCCCCATGATATTCATTGTTCAATCGACACAACTGTTCACTTCATGGCCTTGTACCTCGGAACAATACCTGAAAGAGAAAAAGCGAACTAGAAAGACTTCTCCACGTTTTTCGTAGTTAGCCAAAAAAAGAAGTATCACTCCATTATATTTAAAAAAAATGGAAAAGTAACATGTTATAACAAGGTATTATTTCGAAAACCAATAATGGGATAGTTAAGATGTAAATCTTTGCAGGTTCGAAGGCAAAAAGGGAAAAAATATGGAAAGAAGGTATCTAAAATAGGCACAAAAAATACACCCAACATCTCCCCCCAACTGAAGCAACTGCATGTCCTCATGAAAAATCTCAGTTACCCCGATTATACCTCTAATGCATATCTATAAAATTATAGGCACCGATGATGTCTTCATCAACTGACCGGAACCCCTAAAAAGCCTTCAACCATCATGGCCAAAGTTCCTCCTCATAATTATTCAGTTGATAATGAAGCTGATACTCCTCCATTGGCAGCTAAATAAAAGGATATCTGAATTTGAGCCCAATCCAGAAGGCTCATAATGTTTTCACCACATGAACATATTCTGGTACTCGTGTAACATCAATAAAAAAATTTCGGAACACGAAAGGGTCCCTTTCTTGCAATCCTGCACTGTAGGCCTATGTATGCTTGAGACATCTTGTTAAGGCTTGGTTTCACAATTGCTTGAAAATATCGAGGCAAAAACCTACAATCCTCTCCTTGCAGGTGGCTATCGGTTCCCTAATTCCCAGAGTAATTAAAAATCTTTTGAATTATTGCCTCATTTCAATGGCCCTTCCTGGTTCCTCTCTAATCCATAATGCCACTTTTTCCTCATTAGTTTCGGCTAATTTCATGGCCAAATGCCATTCAATCTGATTTATCATAAAATAAATGAAGGCAAGCAAATGAAAATCTCCCATATAGGAGACAATGGTTGCTACCATCTGTACACTAACATGTTGACATATCATATTATAGAAAAAAAACTCATAGAGTAAGCTTTGTTCATCAAAGTCACATGCACAAAAGACTTCTAGAAAAGTACAGGTGGAGTTACTCAGATATGGTCTATTTTAATAGATTTCTTTTAATTGAAATAAATAAAATCGTTCCTCATAAAGCTTTGTCCTATCATTTTTTAAGTCACACACTTGCTGCTGTAACAGTTGCAGCTCCTCCTCCTCCTTCTTCCCGACCTCTCATCTTCTCCATTATTTCCATTCTTCTGACAACTTCTTATTTTCCCATTTCTCCTGAAGTGAATTTATAGTTTCTTGATGTAACTCAAGTGAGATTACTCCCTCTTGCTGAGAGAGTGCATGTTGTCTCCATTTTTGCAATTGTGAAACCAACAAGTCCTTTTCAAATTTCCACCCTTCATTAGGACCCTATGTCATTTCACATGCAACATAAATTGAAGGTGTAACATCTCCTCAAGGGTGGAGTTGCTCCATTTCGGCTGCTGGTTCTTGTGTAACATCAACATCATTAATGGGTTCTTGTGTAAAAATTAGTTATTTTTCCCCTTGGTTAGCTTCTGCCTCTACTGCTGGTTCTTGTGTAACAACATTATCCTTAGCAGGTTCTTGTGTATCAATTTCCAAGCTTTTCTCCAGGGGAGGATCTGTTTCGGCTGCTGGTTCTTGTGTAATAATAACATCGTCAATGGGTTCTTGTGTACCCACCCCACAGGACTCAGTTTGTGTTTCCCTCGAGAAGGTGCTCACAACATAAACTTTGTACCTGACTCCTGCTAGCTCCTTAGCACACTTTACGCACACAGAACCTGAAAATTTTTCCTTTGTGATTTTGTTACAACTCAGCCAAGGTATCTAGACCTAAGACCTGGAATTTCACCCTATTCTCTTATAATTGCTGTTTTAACCTTGCATTTTCCTCTTCAAAATTCTCAATTTTAAAAATCAAATATTGGGTTTTGTCCTTACTTGGAGATGGGGGTTCCTCTTGATGCCTATCAAATTTCACTCTTTTCTTCAACCGCTTACCACCTATCTGCTTATCCACTGGTCTCTTCTCAGTCTTTTCCTTCGAGGAGTGGTCCTTTTCTCCAGTTTCTTCCGGAGTTTCCTCAGAAGTCCCTAATTGCTTCTGGTGGGGCATTCTGATCTTTTTCTTCATGAATTGTTCCCAACTTCGGCCTTGGTGACTCAAGGCATCTAACATGATTAATTTAATCAAGCCATGGTTTGTGACACAATTCTCCAGATGTGTAGTTGTTTTCACAACTGCGACCATATGCCTAATTTTTTCCACCACGATATACTGAATATTAACCATCCATCCATATCCGAGGTGATTCAACAACTGGAAGTGATAATTGAATATAATCATTTCCCTTCCCTCATAGGTGATGTAATTGATGAAGTAAAGGACAACATGTTACACTAAAAACTGTTACCTTGACATTCTGTTGACTGTATGAGCTATTTAACACTCATACATGCCTCCTCTGCAAGTCTTACAACCTTTACTCCTCATGTCAAGCCCTAAAACAGGAGGAAAAACCCTAAAAATCTCTGAAACTTTGGGTACGCAGGTAACATGAGGCCTGCATGCGTTCCTAGCTTGGGTACGCAGGTAATACATTGCTTACCTGCATTTTAGAATGAAATTTTCCTTTGCAATGCCTGCGTACCCTCCTCAAAGTCAAAAAGGCGAGAGAGTACAGTAAAAAAAGTGGTTTGAGGTCAATTCTAGAAGGTTCTAGATGAGATTTTTTGGGGATGAGTACGATTTGATAAGGTGCATGTATCCCTCACCTTAAGGAACTAATCCCTTGATGTGAGGAGTCTATCCCTTTGAAGGAGGATTCTATCCCTTAAAAAGTGGAATCCTAACCTCCTCATATGCTCTATAAAAGGAGGCATTGGGTAGCCTCAAAATGTTAGATTTTGGAGATTGAGATTGGAGATTGAGAATTAGAGTTCAAGCTTTATGGGTGATTGAGTTGAAGTGTTGTTGAGATTCAGACTTCTTTCTGCTAATATTTTGAGAGGAAAGATCACATAGCTCTTTGTGCTCCTGGAGTTCTGGAGGAAGGTGCAGACTACAAAAGTAGAGAGACTCTTACCTTCCGGACCAGGGAAGGCCTGTTCAACATCAAGGCTAAGGTTGTAAGGTTCTTCTATTATTTCAAAGTTAATACAATCAAGTTTGTTTTTCTCAATAAATTGTCGTTCGATTGTTTATTTCAATAAGCTGTCGTTTGATCATTTATTTCATAGATTCCTTGATCACTATGATAGGTATGTTTTATAATTATTTGTTATACAGGTGCTATTTAATATTTTCTTGTTTGTGATTGCAGGTCGATGAAAGATGACACATTCTTGTGATGAAAGAACTCTTGTTGCGACGGAAGAACTCTTGTTGCGATGGAAGGACTATTGTTGCGATGAAAGAACTCTTGTTGCAACGAAGGATTATTGATGCGACGGAAACACTACGACCGCAAATAAGCATTTGGATCTAAGGTAGGATCGACACCTTTATAACATTTATTTGTAAAACGAATATATTTAGAGAAAGACAAACTTAGTAGTTCATTTGTTGCTAGATTGTCTTCTGACACTAGGGAGATCGGTCTTGTCCGCAAGAACGATTTATCCGGCCAACACAACATCTACCCACGGCTGAGGGAGAAAAATCCTATCAATTCCTCTGCATTTCTTCTTCATCTGTTCTTCCCCTTGGAGAAAATCCTCATTCAGAGATGGGTCATTAATTTTCCTGTTAAAACACCTCTTGAATTTTTCCAGAAATTTCGTTACGTGGGAAATTACTTCCTCTGTGACTTCCAACTGCAATCCCTTAGCCTCCGTTTGGTATTCTTTCAAATTATGGGTGAATTCCATGACAATTTCTTCATCCGACCCTTCCAGCTTTTGTAAATAGCCAAAAAAATATGCATCTTTGAATATTTGGCATGCTTTGGGACAATTCTCCAATGCCTTAGTTGAATCTGGTTCGTGTCGGACTACTGCTCCACCCATTTCTTCCCTGCTGCTACACATTGCCTGGATGTTCTGAAACAATCGGCACAACACTCAGCTGTTCTGGTTCTACACCCTATTCTCCTCCACTTCTTTGAGAATTCTAAATCAGGATGTAATGCTTCAGTGGTGAGTGATGGTAGGGTGACAAGGAAAGGAATTCAAATCGAGGAATGTACTAGGAAGCCTTAATTGCCCGTTAATGCCAAGTTATGGGAGATATATCTTGAAGTAAAATTCCATTTTTGGCACGATCAAGCATAAATATCTGCAATAATGGTTGTTTCAGGTAATAATTATGAAATTATTGCTTTTAGATCATGCATAGGTCATGATGTGATTCAACCTCCCCCCAGTTTAGAGATGACAACCATCCTCAGCCGTAAAAAAAGATTCACATTAAATTGCCATGATTGCTAAATAAAAAATAGTGATATTACCTTTTTATGACGTACCTAACATGATGTGGTAGGAAGAGACTGGTGACGAGGTATGCGTGCTTAATTTCGGCGGTCATGATCATTACTCATGAGATTGTGATGAGTAATATTCTTTACGGTGGGCTGATTCACTTTAAATTACTGCTGTAAGTTGTCGGCTATTGTGGGTGTAACAACAAAGACAACTTCGATACTCCTTGCAGCAATTTCTAATTAATTTTCACAAATATTTTAAAAAGAGAGAGAAACTACAAGAGGTCTATAACAACAGTGTTATAAAATATGCTTGAACTGAAAAATGATGTTACAATAGAAAAAAAAAAACGTGTAACAACCGCCACATAGTGGTTTTCGACTATCACAAATTGTCCGTCTGTGGCCCTATAGAGAGGTTTTCACATTCATATTCTTTATATTATTATTAACACGTGTAACAGACGCCACATAGTGGTTTTTAGCTGTTACACTTATTAAAAAATTTAGAATTTTGGCAGCACAGGGGGGGTTTCCCCTGCTCCTGTAATCTAGAGATCAGAGTCCATGACAATGTTAATAAATGAATCCTTTGAAGCAGGTTTATGATATAACCGAATATGATGCCCATTAGCAAGTAATGGTGTTCTTGCACTATCAATGGTAACTGAACTTATGGTTCCATTATCGAAAACTATATCACTTCATAAGGACCTAGCCATCTGGTGCAGAGCTTACCCTTGAAATCCTTGAATCTTAAATCATATAGGAGAGCCCAATATCCTTTATGGAATTTCTTATTTTTGATGAATCTATAATGCCACTTAGCTATCTGTTGCTGGATGAACTCTGTTTGCTGAATAGCAGCTAGTCTTTTCTCTTCTAGTTCATTGTGTTGGTTCAAGCGTTGTTTTTGTGCTGTTGTGAGATCCTAGTTCAATTGTAATGTTGTTCTCAATGTATTGATCTTAAACTCTATGGGGAATATAGGATTTTTACCATACGCTAGTTCATATGGTGAGAATCCCGTGGTATTCCTCCATGTAGTCCTATATGCCCACAACACTTCTGGAATTTTATCATCCCAATCCCTCCTATTGTTGGCCACAATCTTGGTAAGAATACTGTCAATAACATTGTTGGTGCTTTCCACCTGTCCGTTTGCTTGTGGATGATAAGGTGAAGTGATTCTCTGAAAAATATTATACTTTTCAACCAGATTTTGAATTAAGTGAGATGTAAATTGGGGTCCTATGTCTGTCACTATTTCTCTGGGCATCCCAAAGTGAACAAATATGTATTCAAACAAAAAGTCTGAAATAGCCTATTCTGTGGCTCTGGTTAATGATTTTGCCTCCCCCCATTTCATGACATAATCTACACAAACGAAATTGTAGGACTTTTTTTGAGATGATGGGTTAATTGGTGCCACAAAATCCAGAGCCCATTTCTCAAATGGTTCCAAAACTAATTGAGGTTGTAACGTCATCTCATTTGATGCAGTGGTTGACCCATTCTCTGGCAACTATCACACCCTTTCACGAACTTTTTAGCATTCTGAAATATTGTTGGCCAGTAATACTCTGTCGAGAGTACCTTATATCATGTCGTCTTATTTTCTAAGTTTCCTCAATAGGGTTTCTCATGACAGGCCCTAAGGATATCAAAAATTTCATCCTCGCTGACACAACGTCTGATCTGAAAAAGTGGTCTAGTGTGATAGAGATTCCCTTCTATCCATGAGTACATAGCGCTTTGCTGCATGATGTTTTTCCTTTCTTCGGGGGATAAGTATTGTGGGAACTTCCCCGCAGCAAGGTAATTAGCGATGTCTGCATATCACAGTGATTGAGTTGAAATGGGAAAAATATATTCATCAGGAAAATAATCCTTCGTAGGTACACAATCATCACCAATAGTTAATTTAGAGAGAAAATCAACCACTACATTATCTTTCCCAGGTTATCTATAACTGTGATATCAAATTCCTGTAACAACAGTAACCAACATTAAAGTAACCCTACCATTAGTAATTGGCTTATTCATTAAAAAATTAATGGAAGAGTGGTTAGTGTGTACATATACTTGATGCCTAATGATGTAATGTCGAAATTTGTTAATAGCATGCACCACTGCAAGGAATTCTTTCTCAGTCACCATATAGTTGAGTTCAATTGGGGTTAATTTCTTGCTTATATAATAGATAAAATAAGGTTTTTCATCCTCTAGCTGGCCCAAAACAACACCCACAACAATTTCAGATGCATCAGTAGCTATGTGAAACAACAGTTTCTGGTTTGGTCCACTCAAAACAGGGGCTGCTGATACACACTTTTTCAATTTAAAAAAGGCCTGCTCACACTTTCCTATCCACAAAAATTCCACATCTTTCATAAGTAAAGAGAATAGAGGTAATGCAATCTTTGAAAATTTTATATAAATATCTTATAATACCCTACATGCCCAAGAAACTACATACCTCTTTTTGTGTCTTGGGGGTTGGGATTTTTTAGATTACCTCTATCTTAGCAAGGTATACCTTGATTCCATCAGCAAAGATGAAATGTCCTAGCATGATCCCTTCCTTCATCATCATGTCAAAATTCTCAGTACTCATAGAAACATTAGTCTATACACAACGTTCTAACACTTTTTCTAAATTTAGTAATGCCATTTTGAAGGCATCACCGTAAGGTGTGAATTCATCCATGAAGATTTCAAGACAATCATTCATCAGATTGAGAAAATCCCCAGTATTGCGCTCTGGAAAGTTGCTGGTGCATTGTAGAGTCCAAAAGGGAGGACTCGGTATGAAAAATTTCCCCAGGGGAAAGTGAAGGTTGTTTTATATTGATCTTCTGAGGCAATCTATATCTGATTGTAGCCACTAAACCCATCTAAAAATGAGAAGAATAGTTTTTCGGAAGAGTGTCGAGGACCTGATCTATAAACGGTAAGGGAAAATGGTCCTTGTGAGTGGCTTTATTAAGTTATCTATATTCCACACAGACTCTCCACTTTCCATTCTTTTTAGGAATGATGACAAGTGGAGACACCCACTGAATATTAGATATTGAGTAGATGAAATTAGCATTTAGGAGCTTCTGCACCTCTTCTTTCACTACCTCTTTTATTGCAGGGTTCATGTGTCGCTGCAGTTGTCTAACTGGATTGCAGCCATATTTCAAATAAATTCGGTGAGTGCACAGGATAGGGTGAATATATTTCATGTCCGTATAATCCCATGAAAACACTTTCTTATATTTTTTTAACAGCTGTAACAATATTTGGTTTGCTCAACAGTCAATTTGGGATTAATATTCAAATACTTCCATGGTTCTATTTCAACTGGATTGCTGTTAGTATGTGGAGTGGTTCTCATCTACTCAAATTTCTCATCTTCTACCTCATCTTACTCCCCTGAGTTCTCAATAATAGTGACAGAAAGTGAGCTACTAATAAATCCATTTATGATATCATCCTCTGTTTCACCCTTAAAATACTGAGCTTTTCCAAGGGTAAGAAGTGGTAGGGAAATATCGGATTCGGGCTTAAATTAATCCCACCAAGGATTGCTCAAATCCATTGGCTTCGTTGGAGGGTAAATATTAAGGTTATTTGTAGCTTGGCCATATGAAATTATCATGGATCCCAATCTACATCCTATGAATGCATTGCAGTAGCTAGCCAAGGTCTTCTTAAAATCAAAGGATGCCCTCCCAGGTTTTATTTGGTTTGTAGGATAAGGAAGTCAGCTAGATACCTCAAGGAAGAAAATATAATGACTATATCCTCTAATACCCCCTTGGGTTTAACATATGACCTATCTGCTAATTCAAGCACCTTTGGTGTGTGTTTAAGCCCATGGAACCCCAAGGCGGTGAAGAGGTCTTTCGTCATTACATTAATGGTCGCCCCTAAATCAATCAATGTATTGGTTATGGGATTGTGATTAATGTAAATAGTAACTGTAGGATTTATTGGATCATTATACTTGGTTAGGAGGGGCTAATCAGTCATTAATTCAAACAATTTTCCCATAATATGTATAGTGGCAGGATCCTTAGGCTTCCTTCTAGGTTTTTTAATGCACATGTCTCATACCGTTTTGGCATAGATAGGTTCTTCTTTAAGAGCTTGCAGCAGAGGGATCCATACGTGCAAAAGTTTCAACTCCCTAAGAAAATAAAATTCAGTTTGTGAGGTTTTTCCGATCTAAATTAGTCTTTGGGGATACAGAGGGTCTTGAGTTATAACAGCCAAATCAGTTGTTACAAGTGTATCAACTTTGTTCGGGTTGGTTGTTATAGTAGCAACAAATCTTCTTGCATTAGCTGTTACAGGCATAACAGTCTGTCCTGCGTTGGTCGTTACAGGTGTAACAACCACCTCAAGACCTATAGTATCTTATTTTGGAGACTCATATTCTTCTTCAGTGATATATGAGAATGGTTTGAGTTAATCA
This sequence comes from Pinus albicaulis, assembly GCA_034641835.2. NCBI lineage: Eukaryota > Viridiplantae > Streptophyta > Pinopsida > Pinales > Pinaceae > Pinus > Pinus albicaulis. The sequence goes on from CM076578.1 coordinate 778,024,653, forward strand.
CTTTTCCTGAAGAAAGCTGAATTTCATTAAGTCCAACTGGAGTGATGAAATAAGTCTGGAAGGTAGTCATGGCCTCTATACTCTAGGTTGCCTTATTATTTGGGTTAGGGTTAGGTTGCACAGGTAATTTAGGTTGCACAGGAGGTGTAGGAACAATATTTTTGAGAGGAGGTAGTTGTAACTATTTTTGCATCGGAATTGCAGAAGGGGTTAGACCTTGGGAATTTCCCCTCTAGTTTGAACTCCAAGGATATGGCTGAGATGGAGGATTTTGAATAGGTGGAGTGGAAACCACTAGGTCCGGGGTGAAGAGAACTATATTGGAGAAGGGGTAGATTATTTCCATGGAAATTGTTGAGAATTATATGCACTATTCCATGAATTAAAAGAAGAAAAGTCTTGAGACATACCTGGAGGTCATGGCTGCCATGTTTCTATGGGTCCAATGAAATAGGAGGACTAAACATCTTCATTTGATTCTATAAGTACCACTTTTAATATGGGAAGCTCTGGGAACTGGCCTATAGAATGCTCTAATTCAAAAATATTGCATAAGATGATGTTCTTCATTTCACACTCCCTCAAGGCGTGTTTCTTTCCGCATTTTGGACAAAACATAGCTAAATATGCATCATCTTCCTCGTGTGTTTTCTTGACTTGTTTAGCCGTTATCTCAGGAGATAAAGTTCTAAGGAGATAGGTTTTAAAATATTTGAATAAATTCCCAATCTCTGCCCTGGTCACACCTCCACTTACAAATTCAGACTAAGGGGTCCTGTACCAAAATTCTTCCTTTAGACAATCCTCTCGAACTTCTCAGACAGAGTCTTATTATTTCATCAAATGATTCTTGAGATATGTCCCCTTTTGCAAGTTAATTCATATGTTTGAGGAAGTCATCTCTCATTCCCATTATAAATATGGATTTCATAATTTTGGGAGCTAAATCAGTAAATTTAGATCTTTGAAAATTATAGTGAAATTAATCCACATAATCTTCTAGGATTTCGTCTTCCTTTTCTGTTATTCTGAATATTTCTTCCCTCAAATCCTTGGTCCAAAAATAATCCTGATATTTTGAAAGAAACTTCTCTCTCATATCACCCCATGTCCAAATAGTAGAATCACCCAGTCCCATAAACTATCTCAATGCTGCTCCTTTTAGAGTGGCAGGGAAAAATTTCAGCTTCTATGCATCTGCAATATAACCATAACTTCCACACAGTGTTAGCACAATTTCTTGCTATGTCATGAGTCCATTCCATAGTTTTATTTTAGGATTAAAATTTAAAAAATTTCAAAGTCCGAACTCTATTATTTCAGTCACTTATCGTAGATCACATCACAATCACTTATCGCAGATCGCAACGTAGCCCCACTCTAAATAATTCTATGTTTCCTGCTCCATACTATGATTGCGATATCCCAATGCAATATATCACATTGCAATTCCTCCACTTTGTTACCACTTTATGTTTCCTGCTCCTAAAAGCCCCCGATGTGATTGGTAGGAGCCGCCTATTGCCATGTCATTTCACACTATCGTATTTCTTTGTGGACCCACCTTACCTTACTTCGCAATCACCATTTCACAATTCCTTTGTTATTGTTTGCTGCCGCTTCCAAAAAACCCTCGATTGCAATAAAACTAGGACCCATTTCCCTGCAACGTCACTTCGCTTATCACATATCACAAATCCTGTTGCTAACCCTCAATGTTTCCCCCTCCGATTTCGATATGTGATAAGCTCCGATCCCCGATTTGTGATAACCCCTCCATCTTGTTATTACGATATATTGCATTGAAATCTCGCCCCGATAATTTAATCACTCCGCTTTAGTCATACCACATGTCATAGGGTTAATACGCATCAAATATTTTTAAATCCTTTAAATATCTGATGAAAGGTGTTTTATTCCAGTTAGTTAGTTTGAGTCAAGTCGTTGTATGCGTTATACCACATGTCTCAACCCACAGTTAATAATCGAACCATTGCCATTTATGCCTGTCTAAGCCAAGTAAATTACCCATAAGTTTAGGTACACGTTTTTTTTGAGTTAGAGAGATCATGGTGATCACACCACACTCCATAACCACTCCACTATCCACACAACACTGCTGCCAGAAATTCCGACCAATCAACAACACAATTTGCGGAGGTGATTGTGTGTAATCAAAGACACTTGCTACAAGTTATCTGAAGATCCTATATGGAAAAGGCAACCAACTGAAGGTGGTCATGGTGTGTCACATGGTTCACATCATGATCATGAATATATTTAATGATGGAGAGTGATTTTCATGGGGCGGTGAACCTAGAGTTAGTTTTAAAACCACCTAAAAATCAGGAATTTGTCATTTGAAGTCTAAGCTGCTGATTTCGAATTCGCTGAGAGTCACAGTTGGAGAAGGAGTCTGGATTTCAGACAAGATACCAGAGAATAATATAGGCCACACCTGTAAGGTAAACTCCTCATATTATGACACCTATAATTTTCAGAAGGCAGAGTCATTTACTTCTCTGAAGATGCCTAAAACAGGTGGTAAGATAAATCAATTAGAGCCACAGGGTGCAGACTTGGTTGATGCTAATTCGAGGGTGAGAACTCTGTTTATGCAATCAGGATGGTATCGTCTTTTGACCAGGTTGGAAATCTCACATTCAGGAGTTTCCCAAGGATTTTCTAATTCATTTGGAGGCTACAGTTTTCGGCCTCACTTTGCAGGTTTCTGAAGACTCCATTGTAGAAGCCTTTAACCTTCCTCAAGAAGGTGAAAGGTGGTTCAAGGGATAAGTTATCACAAGAGGTGATCTCAACAGCTTCCTCAAGGATGCTTAGAGAGATCCAACTGGGAAAAACACATCCCAAGAAGCTACCTTAAGAATTACTAGGCAGAGGCAATCAAACTTATCAAGATATACCTTAGATGTGAAAGAAGGTATATAGTGGTATTATTTTATCACATGAGGTTCATTTTTCATATTGTAGAAAAGAAGACATTGAATTTTCCATTTTTCCTATTGAAAAGCCTCACCAAGATGTTAGCAAGGGTTCAAATCATAATGATGTTTATGAGTACGACTTGTACCATCAAGATTTGATAAAAGTTCTGGTTGAAGAAGAGCTGAAGAAGAGAAACCAGACGTGGGACAATTTTCTGTTCTATAGGGTAGGCCAACCTGCACCTACACCTCCAGTTCCACAGTCAGACCCTCAGCTTGCAAAAAGAAGAAAAAAAGAAAGGCCCAGAAAGAAAACATTCATAAAAAGGCCAAAGGTAAGAAAGTTTCTGGAGGCAAATCTGAAAGAAATGTGGAAAATGGAGAGAGCTCCTCAACAAGAAAGCCCAATTCCATGAAGATAGTACCCCCTGTTCCTCCATTTCCAAATGAATACACTAGAGCCAGATGAGGGAGGTTTGTAATAGCAGATAAGTCAAAGGTGCAAGTGATACCAGAATTTCCGGAAGCACCTATTCAGAAAAAGTTGGAGAAGGAGTATCATCCTACTCAATCAGATGCAGAACTATTTAAGGATGTTGTTTATGAAATTAGCAAGAAGAAGAAGAAGGAGGAGGCAAAACCTATTGCTAGCACCATAAATATACACACAAGAGAGATAAATAATTTTAGATTGAAATCCAAGGCTCTTCTCAAGCCAAGCCTATTAACATAAGTTATTGACATTGAAGAGAAACCTGAAGGTTCGGAAGTAGAGAAACCAGAGAAATCAATGAAGGAAAGAAAGAACAAGAACCTTTCCGAACAACACTCAGAGCCCAAAAAAAGAAGAAAAATACAGAAGGGTGCTAAGGAAGAAAATACCCTGTCAGGGAGGTAACTACAAGAGCTACCAGGTCCAAAACATCAACTACTGATAGTAAAAATGATTTATATAAACTAGTTGAAGCTGTAACACATATGGAGGAAAGGTAAAAAGGGTTTTTGATGAAAGTATCTTTTTTGCTAATCAGTTATGAATTTTGAACAACAACCTAAGTGTCATGGAATACAAGTCAACACATAATTTTCCACATTTGCTGTGTATTTTTTGAAAAATAAACAGGGCGCTACTAGAATTTCTGGTAGCATTCCATATTTTGCGCAGTTACAGGTTTTAATCGAAATTTCCAGCAACACTTATTATAACTGAATTTTGACACCTGTCAGCAAGTTTTTCCGAGCCAGTTAAGGATGGATAAGAATCCATAACTAAAGGGATGATACAAGTGATGGTGAGAGGTAGTTATGAGGTTGTTATAGGTCTTATTAAATTAATATACATGGTTATTAAAGGCCCAAGACACAAGGAGATAATTAAAAAAAAAGGGTAACACGAAAACAAACTCAAAATTCCAGCCCAAAATTCTTCTCTTCTTCTTTCTCCATTTGTCCTTTCTGTTAGATTTCAAGGAGATAATGATGTAATTTATTTTGACACATAGGTCATGTTAAAGTTATTTTTTTCCTTATTTTTAGAAGAGATGGAGTTGGTTCCTCTCTTGCTATATATAACACTTGTAAATACTATAACCAGGTTGGATGTTATTCTACCTGAAGACTGAAAATAATAGAAAGAACCTTTTTGCTTCATGCTGGAAGATTTTGTGATTCAAGGAACATATAATGTGTGGCGTGTATATTTTATTTGTTAATTTTTGTCTAAAATATAAATTGCAGCAACTAGCAAAGTGTGAGTGAGAAGCTGTTTAAAGATTTAATAGTAAATTATCTACTTTCAGTTTTCTACAAGTTATATGTTTGTAATAGAACATGTCAATGAAGGTTTCATAAAGGATTTTGGGAATACTTTATACATGCAATATATTTTCTAGTGTTGTTTGTTTAACATAAGCGTAGTTTGTGTTAAAGGCCATAATCATAGCTGTGTGACTGATTTAGGATAGGAATATTTCCTGAAATAGGTACCAGTTATTCATCTTTCTTCCATTTGTGTACTCTCCTCCCTATACTACCTTTTACCCACAAAATTTATACTTTCCACAAATTTCAAAATGCATGAATGTATTAGAGAAGATAAAATCAATTCAAAATCTTTGAGAAAACCATCCCACTACTCAAAAAACCTCTTTAAAATTTTAAATGAACTATGATGTGTAAGGCTTACTCCTTAAGCAGTCAAGGAGTGACTTCTTATGCTGACATCTTTGGTGTCATTGCTGGGGAGGAGAATTGAAGTTTATCCCTGGGTGAATGACAAAGTTATAAGTCTGGTTCTGAGGTGTACAGTTCCAGCTGTATTTTTAGACTACTTTACACTTGACGACTCCATTGTGAAGTTCTGGCTCCTATAAAGACTAGAACTAGGGCTAACCCGTATTCCCATTTGAGAATCCCAATTTCTGACCTAAAAAGCTAATCAAGAAAAAAATTAAATGAAAGTTTGCTTCTTGTACCAATGTTTTCTCAAAGAATGTTCCTAAAGAAGTCCTACAGACTTTATCCACTGATTTTGCATAAAATCTTGTACCTCCCTTGTTTTCCAATCAACAAACAATACCTGCATCACAAGTTGGTGCTTCATAATATGTTGTTCACAATACAACTATTATTATTCCACAAATCCCAACTACTCACACCATGGCAGGTCCAAACCCACCCCCTAACTGAATGGATGCAATTGTTGCTACTAGGTATTCCCCTTTGGTATTACCTCAGCCTATGATTGCATTAATTGTAAGAGATTATCTCAAGTACATGCCTAAGTTTAGAGGTGAGGGAGAGGTAAGAACTGAAGAACACCTTGTTGATTTTTGTGCTTATGCCGAGAATCTGAATATTGATCATGAATATGTCTGGATGAGAGTTTTTGTTCAGAGTCTTGAGGGTGATGTAAGCAAATGGTTGATATCTTTGACACCTGGTAGAATCATTGGAATTAAAACCCTAGATGATACATTTTTAAGGAAATGGGGTGATAAGAAATATTTTCTGTATTATATCACTGAATTTGGTTCAATAAAAAGAAAAGAAGGAGAATTAGTTTCTGATTTTTCCAAGAGATTCAATAACATGTATAGAAAAATATCTACGAAATAAAGCCTAATGAAGCTTCAACTAAAATCACTTATGCTGGTGCCTTTGATCATGATTTTTGTTTATTATTAAGAGAAATAAGATCTGCAACACTAACACAAATGCAGGACAATGCATTGGAGGTAGAATCTAATGTGTTAGCAGGTGATAGGATTAGAGGAGGGATTGCTAAAGAAAAAAGAAATCAAAAAGCTAAAGTTTCTACTTCAGGAACTTCAAACATTGATCCTAAGTTAGATGAGATGACCAAGATAGTCAAGTCATTGATTATTGAAATTTCCAAGCTCAAGATGGAAGCAAGACCAGTTACTACTAGAAATGTTTCATTTGATCTGCCTAATAGGAAGCAATTTAGAAGACCTAATGTTCCTCAAATTTTGCAGCGAGAAAGGAGAAAGGTTGATGATCAAAAACTTCAGCCTCATTTACAGAATGCTATATTTTAAAATGAAGAGGAAGCTGAAAGGTTGGAAAAGGCTAAAGATATCAATTTTTTGAGAGAAAAAGAAGGGTTGATTCATCTTACACTAGCAAAGTATGAAGATTTCATGTCATATACTTAAAATAATGAAGTAGTTCTTGATCATTCCATGATTGTAGCTGATCATCAAAGCAGATATAATCTCTGATCAAAGAATATTGATGATAATCCATATCCTATTGCACAACCCAAGATGAAAAAGGACACGGAAAAAATTCCAGCTGAAAAATTAGTTGAAAAACAGAAATTATCGAAAATTCTTGTAATAGTCAATAATCCTTCACTTGAGGTAAAAATTGCTCACAAACTGCCCCCCATTTTCAATTTTGAGAATGAAATTCAAAAGATAAAGATTCATATTCCTCTTGTAGAGCTTATGAAAAATGATGATTTCAAAAAGACCTTTATGAAAGCTCTTCAACCCCCACCTACTGAAGTAGCTTCTGATCTTGTTAACCTTCAAGATGAGAAGCCCATAGTTATCTTAGGTCCATTGGTAGAAGACAGAGATGACTCTACCCCTCCTTTCTATCTATCTCTGAAAATTCATGAAAAGATCTTGCATAATTTCCTAATGGACTTCAGAGCCTCACATAATTTAATTCCCAAGGTAGTCATGGATGAACTAGGAATTGAGGTAACTAGAGAGTATCAATATCTCTACTCCTTTGATTCCCGGAAATTTCATTGCCTTGGTGTCATCAAAGACCTTGCAGTAAAGTTTTTTTAGTTACCCATGAGAGGAATGGTGATGGATATCATTGTATCTGAAATTCCTCCTATATTTGGCATGTTACTTTCTAGGTCATGGATTAGAAGGTTGGGAGGAACATTACAAATGGATATCACTTATGCTACTATCCTTATTTTTGGAGGAGAAAAAAGAAGACTTTATAGAGAAGCTCAACTGGCATATATCATTAGTGACAACAAATACCCCACTAATAATCCAATTTATGCTAGAAATATTAATGTTGGTTCAAGTATTTTACATATGGATAATGTTGTCCTATATGCAGAACATTTTCAGATTTTGAAGCCTGCTGAAAAACAGATCAGTCATGAAGGTTCACAACTATGAAATTTTTTTTTTGATGGTTCATGTTCTAAAGAAGGAGCTGGTGCAAGAATATTATAATTTCTCCTTTGAAATAAAGCTCTACTTTTTCTTTCAACCTTGAATTTGAAGCAACTAACAACATGGCCGAGTATGAAGCTCTCCTAATTGGTTTAAGGACATCAAAGGACATGAATATTTCAGAAATTTCTTTTTTTGGAGATGCTGAACTTATCATTCAGAAAATCATAAATTTTTATCAAACTAAGCATCCCAGACTCATAGATTACCGAAATGCAGTACGGAGCATGGTAGAAGACTCATTCTTGAATTTTAACATTTATTTTGTTTCAAGAGAAAGCAATATTTTGGTTGACTCACTTTCTATTTCAGCAAGCTCATTCAAGACTCCAATACCTATGAAGTTGAAATATGAAGTGGAAGTTAGGTTCAGACCTAACACTCATGATAATGTCAAGAATTGGAAAGTGTTTGAAGATGATCAGGAGATTAGAAGATTCATTGAAGCTGCTAAAGAGTTTGTTGTCCTAAACAGTGATCAAGATGAAGATATCATGAAGAATGATGCTGATTTGAAAGACATTAAAAATATGAAAAAACAGATTGTTGATTAGCCTATCATTCAGTTGCCTACCAATCACATTCCCAAGGGCTTAATACCTCTTGAGAAGCTCTTTGATCACAATGGTGTCTCATTCAACCATAGTTGGCTAAAACAAAAACATAATTGGAAGATTTGAATTTGGGCACAGAAAAGGAACCAAGGTATGTGAAGTTGTCAAAAGTTTTATCAGAAGAAATTAAGGCAAAATACCACAAGTTGTTTTGTGAATTTGTTGATGTTTTTGCCTGGAGATATGAAGATCTTAAGACATATGATAGAACTATCATTGAGCATAGGATACCATTGAAATATGGTACTAAGCCATTCAAGAAAAATTTAAGGCAAATCAATCCACTATTGTTACCAGTCATGGAGAAGGAAGTTAAGAAACTTTTGGATGCCAAAATCATCATTCCATTGAGATATTCAGATTGGGTTGCTAATCTAGTTCCATTAAGGAAAAAGAGTAGTGAAGTCAGACTATGTGTAGAATTCAGAAATCTTAACAAATGCTCCAAGAAAGATAACTATCCTTTGCCAAAGATGGAGTGTATTCTTCACAAGGTAACTGGTTCATACATAATTTCCATGTTAGATGGCTTCTCTGGGTACAATCAAGTTTCATTTTGGCCGGAAGACCAAGAGAAGACAACATTCACTACTCCTTGGGGAACATTCATGTATGCAAAGATGCCTTTTGGGCTTATGAATGCTGGAGCTACTTTTCAGCATGCTATGGACTTTGCATTCATTGGAGAAAAGGACAAATTTTTGGTCATCTATTTAGATGATATTACTGATTATTCAACTTCATATCAAGAACACCTTCAACACTTGAGATAAGTATTTTTTAAATGCTACAAATATGGTATATCATTGAATCCGAAGAAGTCTCATTTTTCTCTCAAGGAAGGTAAGATGTTGGGTCACATAGTTTCTAAAGATGGAGTGAAAATTGGTCCTAAGGGAGTGTTGGAATGGGGCTCCCTAAGCTGTGAATTTTGTATATTTTTGGCAACTTATGTATATTTTTTTATTAAGTAGTCTAATGTAGGGATTTTGGGGTGGGTCAAAGCCCTGAACGCATTGTAATAGGTCAAAGGGTAGACCTAGAGTCCGCAAACCACAGTTTGTGGACCACAGGATAGCATAGGCTACATCGATATAAATAGATGAATATTTTGAGTCTAGAGGTAGGAATGAATTTGGAATGATGCTACGTGTGAACTGTTAGATATGTTTTGGGTTGTTTTGGATAAGGACTCCTGCTGGCTGTGTGCGCGGAGATCCTCAGTCCTACTGTGTGCGGACCCTGCTGGCTATGTGCTTAGGCTGTGTTTTGGGTTGTAACTGGGTTTTTGGGATGATAATATATGCGGATATAGTTGAAGTATCTCTGTCTTATCTGGATCTATTGTGTTACTATTGATGCGAGTCTTGGAATATGTTTAATGCTGCGAATATATCTGTGCTATCTGTTTATGCTGCGAATACATCTGTGTTATGGTATAGATTATATCTGTGATCTGTTATATATGTGTTTATGATATTATGTGCTGGTAATTGCTGATACGCACATGGATGCGAAGGTACTGACTAGACCTGCCATGGTAATAGATCTGTTATGATTAATTGCGAATTATACTGATAACGAACTTGCAAATAAACCTGTTCTATGTGAGTCCGAAAGGTTGCCAACACTAATCTGCCCAGACTTACCTACTCTCTCTCTCTGGGTGCAGAAACCTGGTTCCAACACCCTCCCATACTGCTTTAGGTGAGACTTTGGCCTGTGCAAGTAGGTCACTACCGAAAGGGCCAGTAGTATAGAGATTTTTGGCAAACCTTAACCTTCGAACTTGGGTCACGACCCCTTAAGCCAAAAAATGGTCCCAGTGCCGATTTTGCTCATCTGTGGGACATGAAAAATAGAACTGTGAGACATATGACCTAATGATTGACCGACGTAACCTATATCGGATGCAGGCTGACCCTTCATCACCTCTATCTCCCTCAAGCAGAGGAGACTCCCCAGCCAGGGGCAGAGGAGGGGGGAGGGGTGGAGGCGTAGGTCAGGGAAGAGGACAAATGACCTATTATAAATATGGAGAAATAGGGCACTTTGTGAGCGACTGCCCGAAACCCTGCAAGGAAATCTTGCAGGTATTGTAGACAACTATACCATGTGATTGAATATTGTCCAATTATGATAGCAAAAATGCAGGAAAAGCAGTAGAAACCTACACAGAATGTGTAGAGGGTTAAGGCATAACCACAAGACAAGGGACCAAGAATTAATGTCATAAAACACAATGACATGGCTATTGGGGGAGCTGAGGAGAAAGCTGCGACTGAGCCTCTTATCCGAAAAGCAGCTATCAAACAAGAAGTTTTGAACCTACAGAAGGAAAAGGAAACCTTTTTTGTAGCTCGCAAAGACTTTACTAAAGCTGAGGCATCTACTTCTCGGGCTCCTGCAAACCTCAAAGCAGATGACGAGGTCAAACCATTTTTGCAGGCATGTATGAAGTTGCTGCCCAACCAAAAGGTAGTAGAAATTATTCAAGCACTGATAGATAGCTATACAGAAAAAGCTAACCCCTTCACGGAAGTTAAGGATGAGAACAAAATTTACAAGCATAAGAAACACACTGGTCAAGAAATGCGGCTTACTGCGCAGATTGGCAACTATGAGATGGATCAGGTCATCTTGGACCTAGGGTCAGATGCGAATGTATTGCCTAAGAAGACGTGGCAGCAGATAGGAGAACCAAAGCTCGAATGGTCCACTATACAGCTGTGCATGGCTAACCAGCAGAAGATCATACCCTTAGGGAGGCTATTGAAAATTTTGGTAGACATTGCAGGAGTTAAGGTATGCGCCGAATTTGAAGTAATCCAGATTGTGGACGATGCGGATCCTTACCCTGCACTTCTAGGGTTAGATTGGGCTATAGATATGGGTGGTATAATCAACCTAAAGAAAAGAAGCATGGTGTTTGAGAATGAAGGTACACGGGTGATAGTCCCGCTAGATCCTGTAGAAGGAGAGCGGTATATAGAACCGGTGTGTGAAGAAGAGGATGTGGATCACATTTATAAATTGTTTGCTAGGGACAAAGATTGGATCAATCCTACAGCTGAGGGTGTGCTTTACTGGGAAAAGGACAACGAATTTTTCTCTGAATCTGATGGGGAGGTAGAAAATTGGCATAATAGGTTACATGATGTCTTTGTGTTGTGATATCTTAGGATCATGAAAGGCTTCTGGTGTATTTCCTTAGAGGTAAGAGACTTGCCCTAATTTTATTGTTTTGGTAGCATTAAGGAGTTTCTGTGAACCTTTGACATTGAAGTACTAAGGGAATGAAGGCTATGGGCCCTTAATCTCACTATGCACGCAACACCTGTGAGATGGTGGGACACACATAAGGGGGCATTCCAGGATTTGGAGGAATGTCGTGACATGATGATCTTACAATTTGAACCTCCATCTCACCTACGCGTAAAGACTTTCTTGGGACCAGGGAACCCACGCGAGCACTTATCCGCATGGATGAAAGAATGGGTGAAAGGACTACAGAGGAATGGGTCAATATGTTCATTCATGCCTTGGGGCTGATCCCGACCGCATGGTATTTAGACGTAGAATTACACCAGCGCACCCACCACTGGGAAACCCTGAAGAATGAGTTTGTAGGAACATTTGGATTGATAGGAGGAATAGAGGCACTCGATTAAGCTCTGCAGGACATTGATGCCTTAGTATTTGATGAATCACGCCTGTGCGCAGCACATGGGGCACTAACGTGGGAAACGAAGATGCAGGATATTGTCAATTGCCACAATTTATCAATCGAAGAGTGTGATGATGACCCATAATGATGTCTCTATCCCGGAGTCGGAAGGAGAGTGCGTAGTCGCTGGACCCCCATTGCAGACTGTCGATGTCACTAAGTCTCTGAAGCTACGAGAAGTCAACATTGGAATGGAGGTGAAACCTAAGTTAGCTAAAATTGGGGACTACTGAGATGATGATATTGTGGGAAAATATGCAGAACTACTCACAAAATACCAGGGCTTATTCCCGACAAAATTTTTGGAGCTCAAAGGGATCATAGGAGACCTGGGAGTTATGCGTATCACTTTAAAATCAGATGTGTGCCCGGTAAAGTTGCACCCTTATCGGTTGAACCCCAAGTATAAACAAAAATTCAAGGAAGAAATTGACGAAATGCTTGCTGCAGGTATCATCGAACTGGTCGAACAGTCAGACTAGGTAAGTCCTATGGTGGGTCAGGAGAAAAATACTAAGGGAGAGATATGAATTTGTGTTGACCTGCGCAAATTAAATGATGCTTGCATACATGATCCCTTTCCTATGCCATTCTCAGATGAAATCCTTGATAGTGTAGGGGGCAGGAGGCATATTCGTTCATTGATGGATTCTCGGGCTATCATCAGATCAGGATCGCACTTGAAGATCGTAGCAAAACCACATTCGCTATTGAATGGGGTTCATTTCAGTACACCATTATGCCATTTGGACTCAAGAATGCCCCTGCCATCTTTTCGCGGGTAGTAGTTGCAATATTTAAAGAATTTATCCACAAGTTCTTGGAGGTATATTTTGATGATTGGATTGTATTTGGTTAGTAAAGAGTCACGTCTCAAACCTGCGCATGATGTTGGATGCCTGCAGAAGCACCAATTCTCCTTGAATATTAAGAAGTGGATATTCTTCATACCATTTGGGATCTTATTGGGTCACATATTTTGTCGACAGGGGCTGATGGTCGACCCTGCCAAGGTGGCGGTTATCTCAACCTGGCAGTTCCTACAACTGAGAAGCAGCTACGCTCTATCCTAGGACACATAGGCTACTACAGGAAGTTTATTCAAGGGTACGCACTAATCACAACACCTATGGAAAAATTGTTGAAAAAGGAGGTATCATTGTGTTGGGACGACGAGTGTCAGAAAAGCTTTGAGTTACTCAAGGAGAAGATGATCTCTGCTCCTACCCTCATCTTTCCTGATTGGGCGAAGGTGTTTCATGGCCATGTCGACGCTTCAGGGATTGCCCTAAGAGCTTTCCTGACGTAGCTAGGGGAGGGGGACATTGACCATCCAGTTGCGTTTGCTAGTAGGAAGCTCTCTAGTGCAGAGCGTAACTACTCCACTACTGAGCGCGAAGGGCTAGCCATGGTGTATGCCCTACAGAAGTACCATCATTACTTTTTGGGTGGGCATTTCAAGATGTTCACCGATCACTCAAATTTGAAGTACTTAGTGAATAAGCCTATGTTGGGGGGGGAAAATATGCCGATGGCTTTTGCTGTTTCAAGAATATGACTTTGAGATCATTGTAAAGCCGAGAAAGTTGAATGTTGGGCCAGATCACCTATCCCGGATCGAAAATGGTGAAGAACCAACCAACCTAGAGGAAGGAAATCCAGATGCGAAGTTGTTTTCTATTAAGGTAGTGGATGCACACTTCGCCGAAGTCATTCACTTCTTGACTACGTGGACGACACCTGCAGAATATTCAGTACAACAGAAGAAAGAGTTGGTAACCTGTGCAGTAGATTTCACCATTATCGTAGGCCACCTGTATAAGCTAGGAGCTGACAAAGTGTTGTGAAGATACATCTTGGAGCATGAGCGGAATACCATCTTAGCAGAAGCTCACGGGAGTGTAGTAGGAGGTCACTACGTAGGAAAGGCGATATCGCAAAAGGTCGTGAGAGCCGGGCTATGGTGGCCCACACTGCATAGTGACTCTCACGATTATTGTAGAGCTTGTGACACATGCCAAAGGATGGGAAGATCATCACGCAGGGATGAAATTCCTCTACAGCCACATATGGTCATACAAGTGTTCGAAAAATGGGCCATAGACTTTGTTGGACCCATCAACCCATCGAGAAAGAAGACAGGTGCACACTACATCATCACTGCGACTGATTATGTGACTCGATGGGATGAAGCACAAGCTATGAAGGATTGCAATGTGGATACCACTACACACTTCATTTTTGAACATATTTTGACTAGGTTTGGCTGTCCAAAGATCTTGATGAGTGAGAGAGGTACGCATTTTGTTAATGCGACAATCGAGGCTTTGACTGAATAATTTCGGATCCAACATGAAAAAAGCACCCCATATCATCCACAGGCGAATGGGGCTGTTGAAGATTTTAACAAAATCTTGGAGCAAGAACTGACTAAGGTTTGCAATGTCAATCGCAGTGGTTGGGATGTGCATGTTCCGTTGGTCATTTGGGCCTATCGCACCACATGAAAGAAACTGATAGGAAAGCCACCATTCCGGATGGTTTATGGAAAGGAATCCATCATGCCAATGGAGTATATTGTTCCTAGCCTGCGTATCGCAACCTTTACGAATATGGCATAACCTATCATGGAGGAGTGTTTAGCGCAGCTTCTGGCTTTAGAGGAAGATCATTTCATTGCTAATTTCCATTAGCAGGTTCATAAGGCTCAGGATAAGGCATGGCATGATCAACATAATCAGCAAAAGAAATTTGCGGAGGGTGAATTGGTCCTGCTCTATGAAAACCAGTTTGCGAAACACCCAGGGAAGTTACGACAGCACTGGATAGGTCCCTACATGGTAAAAGACATCACTGATGGAGGAGTTGTTCGGCTAGCTACCCTACGCGGTGATATGCTACCAGGATATATCAATGGCATCTGGCTCAAACCATATCAGATCAAATGACTATATGGTTGGAGTAGTTGTATGGGGCAGAATAAGCACACAAAGGGAGGCTATTGCAGGCAGGACCGAGGCACACACATGTTAGCCACCTATAAATTTTTTTATACCAAGAGGTGGCTAGACTTTGCCTTCAAGCCTTCAAGAGATAGTTTCCTTTGAAAACCTATCATCTTTTGAAGTCTTATGTTTTTCTTCTTTCCTTTTAATAAATCTTCACTGTTGTTCCCTCATTAACCCTAAAAAATCAGCTGTCTTTCTGAAGAAAAATATTGCCAAAAAACCCATTTTTCCCCTCATTTTACCCCTCCTTTCACTCATAATTAACCTCCATTTTTATCCCCTTTTCCTCATAAAAATCCTCCTTTTTCCTCATTTTCCTCCATTTCTCTTCATAAATCCCCTTTAATCAGGTTTAAAACTCCTTTTTAAACCTTATTGAAACCCCCAAAATCCTTTGAAAATCCTTGAAAAATCATAAAAAATAGCCATTTTGCACTAAGGCCTTAAGCCCCTTCAGCTAAGCCCCTAACCACTTCCCCACATATGACCCATGCCCAGAACCAGGTGCTATGCTCTCGAGTGCTAATCGCAATCAAAGCCTTTTGTTTAAACACTTTTCCCTTTGTTCCTCCGAAAACTTCCGATGCGATGAACTTTATCCTATGAACCTCCGTTGCGGTCCCAGCCGTTGATCCATTCTAAATCCAACGGCTCAGGCCTAAATCGTGCAATCATGATCGGGCTCCTCTCTTGTCTTGTTACCTTTCACTTTTAAAAATTTTCCGATTGCGATTGGTCCTTTGTATATGAAAAAACCCTCCCGAATGCGAACTTTCCTTTGTATTTTCTTACAAACCCACTTTTCCTATGTTTTTATAAATCCCGACGGTTCATTGGTTGAGTAAATACCAACCGTTGATCTAATACCGATCAACGATAGTCGCAATCTCGCATCGGATTTTTTCAATGGATGCATTTAAATAATCTATCGCCCCACTCTGATTGGCGATCTCGCGATGGTTTCCCAGCCGTAGATCTTCCCTACCAGACCCAGATCCAACGATCAACATTTCTTTGTTCCAAAGCCCACATACCCGCCTTTGGCATTCATAACTGAATCTCTGCCATTGATCTGGTTCTAAGATCAACAATCCTTGTTCAATCGCATCGCGAAAACCATTGCGCCTTTTCCTCTCTCCTCCTCCGATTGTGATCATTGCGATTCAATCTGGACTGTCGAATCCACAAGAACTGATGGTCTAGATTAATCGCCCTCTGCCACAGCCTCTGACATTAAAACCCACGAAGTTATTTCTGACCGTTGATCTCTCTAAAGATCCAACGGTCCTTGTTCAATTGCATCACAAATTTTCTTTACACCTTTCCTCTCTCCCCCGCCGATTGGCGACCTCGCGATTAGGTCTGGGCCATCCATTTCATACATCCGACGGTCCAAATTGAAGCTTGAATCCCTTTGTTAAATTCATAAAACCCTGCTGTATAAATTTTTCGGTGAATACCCACCGTTGATCTCTGCAGATCAATGGCCCACATTGACCCAAACTCCGCCCAACCCTTGCCTCATATTTTATTTCATTAACCCCAAGATTAAATCTGAGTCGTTGATCTATTTCATCCAATGGTCCATATTTAACCCAGTAGGCCCAACTCATTTGGGACCTACTGCCCCCATTGATCAATCCTAGCCATTCATTCCCTGATCCGACGGTCAAGATTAAAACCGCCTTGACCATGCCCCACCTTTTTTCGCCCGTGCTTCTTATCTCCATAGCGCTCTCCTCATGACCGTCCGATATAACGCCCAAGATCTGACGGCCAACGCGCGATTTCGCGTAATTTTGAGTCCGGAGGTTAATGTTTTAAAATTATGTGATATGGGTGGTTTTAAAAAGCCATGTGTCAATTGCTAACGCATATCGCGTTCAAAAAGGGAATACTGCCTTTCCTCCTTTTCATCACGCGAAACCAGTGGTTTCTTTGGCTGAAACCACTTTCCCCATTTATATTGCATTCTCTCATGTTTAATCTCCGCCGTTGATCTCTAAGATCTAACGGCTCACGTTTAATCTCGCCTTTTAGTTCATCGCCCTCCACCCATCCTCCAAAGGACTTCTTAAATCATTCTCTGCTGTTGATCTCTGTTGTCTAATTCAATCTGACGGCCCAGAATCTTTCCGAAACCCCAATTTCATTTAGCTCTATTTACCCCCTCTGCTAAAGGTTTTTCTTCCATTTTTATTACATTTTCCTCCATTTTCATTATAATATGACCCCTTCGTATTATAAAACCCAGATTGATCTCGACTGTTGATCAGTACGCATCTACGACTCAGACTTAATCTTTCATTCACCCCTCCAACCGCCTCTCCTTTTGATCTCAGTGAGCAATCTTCACCGTTGGATGCTTTCATCCAACGGCTGCGCTCTAAACCTAAACTTGTAAAGTAGTCTGAACACTTCCCCGTAGGATTTTTTCTAATTTTTCTTTGTTGTGTAGGTTTTAATGGTTTTTTCAATTGTTTTAGAATAAAATTGAAGGTCGGGGATGACGATCCCCCAGGCCTTTAAACGTGAAGGAGATAATTCTGCAGGGTTTCCCATCAAGGTTTACCGGTGCCTCATGAACACTGGCAACATTATAAGAGCCCTCTGTATGCCTGCGCAGCAACAAAACACATCATACATTAATCAAACAAAGAGTATCAGTATCCAGGGATAAAATCAAAAGCAGAAAACCTGTTTGAATATTGTTAACATAGTTTTGGAAGGATTAAGGCATTAATTCGATTAACCAAAGACCTGATCCACGATCGAAGACAATTTGAAGACCAGAAGACAGAAATTAGGCTTCATTAAGCCTAAAACATAGAACTCAGGTAAATTAAAGGTGTTTTATGTTAAAACAATAATATCTACCAGTCTGAGAAGCCTCCACTGCCACATCAGAGGCTAATTGAATCCTCTGCAGCTACCAAAGGCCACCTGCAGCCTAAACAAATAAAGAGAAAGCCTACTTATTGTTTAAATAGAAGACATTTGCATAAAGACACCTGAAAAGTTATTACCAAAGAAAGAACGAATTTTGAAACTGTTAGGGAAGTTATTGTAAGGGATAAGTAGGCCTCGAAGTCAATATTTTTGCCCATTTAACCTAACAATAGCAGAAACAGAGTACATGAAAGATAAGTATAAATTAAATGCTCTCCTGCCTTAGGCCTTGCATGGTTCTCGAGGCTAGGAGTTGCATTTAGCGTAGAATTTATTGCATTGCAAACCTAAAGCTCTTCCACCTCCTCATTTCTTCTATAAATACTTCTAAAGAAGATGAGAAGTTGTTGGTTGATCACTAGTTGTAATATTGAAACTCTTTGAAATAATTTATAGTCTGTTGAAGTTGAAGAAGAAATTGAAGTCTTGGAAGCCCTGATGATGTTGTTGCATGCTTGTTCTTGAGAAGTCTCTATCATTGGATCCATGAGCTTGGATGTTGGTGAAGTATTCTGAACTGTTTAATGTTTTCTCCTATTTTCATTTTGTTCCATAATTTCTTACTACAGTAGGATGAAATTTTTAGGCTAAGAAACGACTCCTGGAAGCACCTTAAACCTATTTATCCTTCACTGTTTTATGTTTTCTTCTGCTGAGGCATTTTAGAGTCTTTAATATCTCTCTTTAGTCCTCATGCTTGTTTATTTCTATAATAGTTCGAATAGTTGGTTTTAGCATGATTTATGGTTCTCCCTGCTTGTCTGCTGCCACTTAAAGGCTGTTATTGAAGTCTCCCTTTGAAGTATCTTTGTTTATAGTGAGCCAAGGAGGTTTGTTTTGATCATGCAATTTGTCCTTGATTAAACAGTTGTCTTAAAGGTATTTATAGTTGTGATCATAGATGTATTAGGTGTTCCCTCTTCTATCACTGCAATTATCAGTAAATATTTTATGTTTCTCTAAGTCATTTGAAATAAAATCTTTGAGGAAATAGGATGTGCTCCCGAATCTTAGATTTATTTTAAAAGTTGTTTTGAATTCATCATTTGCTTAAAGTGTGGTTTGTAGAATTTATGGTTAGCCCTGTCTATCAAATACCTCTTTATTGTTCAAGTCATGTTTTCAAATTCCCTCTGTTGAGAATTAAACTTCTCTTTTCTAAACCATTAATGTCCATCTCATTCATAAACTAAAGGATCCTGTGGCCAAGTTATATTTTCCCTTTGATATCCCATATCCATTGATAAGTTTTTCATAACCTCTTTTTGACTCCATTTCCCAATGAAACTGATACTCCTTCTTTCTACCCGCCTTTCCTAGACCTTTCATATTCTGTTGTATCAATTCAACCAAACAAACAAACAAACACTTTCACTTAATAACTAGTCTAAAATCCATACTAAAAAGCACACAAGTTAAAACTTTGCAAAACAAATAAATTTGAGAGATCCCTCTCTAAGAACAGGAGGAATAGATCATGGAACTCTAAATATTGGTTTGATGTTGCCTTCTCTTTTGATTTTCCAAACTATCAAAACACGGGAGACCAACATAATGGCAATCACGGTGGGACCTTGAGTAAAAATATTTAAAAAAAAACACTCGTTATCCAGTATAAGATAAGTAGCCTTCTTCAAGCACTACCTAAAAAAAATGGTAATCATGATAGGACTTAATTGAATCAGTGACAAACTAAGTAACCCTTAGGATTCTCATAGAACCTTATCAAACCTTGAAGGAATCAGTTACCAAGCCATAAGAGTGAACTCTGTATGTTTTTGCACCTTAGCTAAGTGTTAAATCAGATTTAGGACACTCTCATAACCCATAGGACTAAAAAAACTCAGAAAAACCCAAAAATATTTCAGTTTGGCTTCATATTAAACATGGTGGTGGAACCATCCAATATTTTACCTTCATAGAAGCTAAAAATTTTCCACCTGGCGACTCCACTAGCCCCAATAGGCCTATTACTCATCTAGGTATCCAGATCTATTTCAGACTGTGTTAACCAGCCTTGAAGAAGTTTAAAAGCCTAGTCCCATACTATACAAGACATTGTGAGAGGTAAAACTTCCAAAAAACAGTCCCTAAAACTTTAACCTCTCTCATTTTTGAAGAGCAGTCTGGCTTCACATAGGATCAACACTAGATCCCATCCAGACCCTAATCCTCCTTTAATAGATGAAAATCCAGAGAGAATTATGTGGCAGACTTCTAAATATGGAAAATCAACTGCTGAGAGGAGCCTCTTAAGAACAAAATCCATCCCTGAAAACCTTGTTCACTTAGAGGATTTACATTTTGATTTACATCATACAAAGAACATCTTTAGAACTAGATCTCAAGGTGATTTAAACCAAACTGATCTTGACATTGCAGATTTGAAACAAAGCTTTAGTAGAGAAGCCTCACCTTCCAATCCTCCTGATTCTCAGCTTCTTCATCACTTTAGCCTTTTCCATAACAAATCTGCTCAAAACCAGTTTGTTGGCCCAAGTGTTTCTTCCACTCCAGTCAATACTACCACTATGAAAAACACTCCATTTCAGCCCACTTTCACTCTTGTAAATCCATCTTTCTTTCCAGCCATGGCAACATGGTATGCCCCATTAGTGTTACCACAACCTATGCTTCCCTTAACAAATGAGTACCAATCCAAAATTCCTCATTTCACTGGAAAAGAGTCTACAACAACTCAACATCATCTAGATAGGATGGAAGATGCTTTTTATTACATGGAGATAGAAGAGGAAACCATTAATATGAGGATCTTTTCCCAAATTTTAGGAGGAGATGTAAAGAAGTGGTTTAAAAAATTACCTCCTAATAGCATTAATGATCTCCATGCTTTGCACCAAACATTCATAAAAAAATGGGAAACCAAGAAGAAACCTCTTCAAATATTAGAAGAATATAGCAGTCTCAAAAGAAATTCAGTGGAGAGTGTTCATGACTACTCCACTAGTGTTCATGACAACTCCACTAGGTTTAACAGTGTTTACAATGCTATTCCACCTCACATGAAACCTCCCCAAGGCATGGCCTTAGTAAGATACCCTGAAGGTTTTGATGTCGAAATGGCCTATCAATTAAGGGAGAGAGATTACTTAACATTAGAAGACATGCAGAAGGGAGTTGTAAGTGTAGAAGCAAACATAGTTGAGAAAAGAAATAGGTTGAGATCAGAGAAGAGGGTAACTTATAAAGATGACATTTTACCCTCAACCTCACCTTCTGACACAAAAATTGACAACCTAGTGAAGGTAATGGAGAGGATGCTTGAAAATATTAACTTGAATGATAGAGTTCCACAAAGAGAACCTCAAAAAAACCAAAATAGAAACATAAATCAGAATTATAGAAGAGAAAACAATCAAGATAAAGAAAAAGAAAGTGACCAATAGATTAGACCTCCCTTCCAACAAAACTATGTAGATCAATATGAGGAAGATAGGGAGATCGAAAGGTTGGGAGAAGGTCATGTGAACTTGATTGGATCAGACAGTGGGGATGATGTTTTCCTCACTGAAGAAGAACAAGGTTTCTTCTCCTCTGATCAAAATACAAACACCTAAGAAGATTCTGATGATTATAGATTGGGGTTTGAAAATGCAATCATGGAGGTGCACAAACAATATGATCCTAGGAGAAAAGGGAACGTAGACAATTCAAAACATAAGAGCACTAGCACTACTGTCAAGAAAAACGCAGAAAGTCAGCCCAAGAAGATAGCAGAGAAAACCAACATTTTTGCTAAGAAAACAGATTCAAACAAAGAGAAAAGTAGCCAGCCTAATGTTGAGCAAAACATCCCTAGCACTTAAGCTAGTGGACCTAATAAAACTGTCCCAATTACTAGTCCAAATAAAGTTCCGCAAATCAAAATTGCTAAAAGGAATTGCATTGAAGAAGAAGATGTAAATATGACCAAATCAATTGTTCCTTTCAGCCTTGAGCGAGAGATTGCAAAGACAAAAATTACCATCCCCCTAGCTGAACTAGTAACTGAAGAAGTGTACAAAAACCAAGTTTTAAAAGCTTTGAACTTAGGAAGTGATACTGATACCTTAAACTTGACATATGACAAGCCTGAGTTGTTGTTTGGTCTAGAAGTTGAAGGAAAATACCAAGAAGGAGTTGTTCCTCCCTTTTATGTTAGTTTGAATATACATGAGAAAATTTTACACAATGCCATGCTAGACTCTGGAGCTTCACACAATCTAATGCCCAAGGTAGTAATGGAAAGCTTAGGCTTAGAAATTACTAAAACATACAAAGAATTGTATTCCTTTAACTCAAGTAGAGTCAAATGTTTGGGTTTAATCAAAGATTTATGTGTTAACTTATCTCAAATCCCTGCTAAGAGTCTAGTAATGGACATAGTTGTAGCTGACATTCCCCCTAAGTATGGCATGCTATTATCAAGATCATGGGGAGCCAAACTTCATGGAAGCCGTAAAATGGACATGTCTTATGCCACCATCCTTGTTTTTAACCAAAACAAAATATTATACAGGGAATCTCACATGAAGTACATGGTGAGCAACATAGATAAACCAAAAAACTCTCCAATCTATTCTATTCAATGTAGTCTAGATTCTTTTATCTTGTACAATGAAGATGAAATCACTCAACAAAAAAAGGAAAACATAGACCTAATCAGTTTAACAGAACAATCAGAACTTCCCTCAAATCAGATACAAAACATTGGCAATCAACAGCAACAAGAGAATGAAAATAAGGCTGATATACTTTGGACACTAAACTTTGATGGATCTTGTAATAAAACAAGCACAGGGGCAGGTGTGTGGATTCAAAATACAAATTAGATTTTTTCATATAAGTTGGATTTCCCATGCACCAACAATATTGCTGAGTATGAAGCACTTCTCCTAGGCTTACAATTGCTTAAAAAATTAGAAGCCCAAAAGATATCAATCTTAGGAGATTATGAACTTATCATAAGACAAATCAAAGGAGAATACTCAGCTAGAAATCCAAGGCTTAGAGAATATTAGAATTCTGCCCTTTATTTATTGAAACCTTTGAAAAGTATGAACTCATTTTCATTCCAAGAGCACTCAATCATCTAGCAAATGAACTCGCTTTCAATGCCAGCAACTGCCAAATACCTGAGATAAACGAACAACTTAGTGTAAAGGTAAAACACAGGCCTGCAGTGCCTGATAACGAAGATCACTGGCAAGTGTTTGATTCTGACAAACGCATTGATGATTTCTTAAAATCATAAAATGATTTTTCCATACCAATATCAGAAAGAAGCCGTAAAGAAAACTGTTTGTATATTGAACAAATCCCAAAAGTTGAAATAATGCATTCTGCTGATATAAATCACTTTGAGAATCCTTTTGAAGCAGAATTAATTGACAACGCAGAACAAGAAGACTTGGAAGTTTTACAATGCAAGAGTGATACCATTCCAAGAGGTCTCACACCTTTAGAACACCTTTTTGACTTTAATGATGTAGCCAAAGAACCAAGAATCGAGCCTGTGGAAACATATGTAGAAGAACATAACATAGGTAGCCTAGCATAACCCAAGATGATTAAACTATCCAACACTCTCCCAGCTCACATAAAATTGCAATACATAGAGCTGTTCAAATATTTTAAGGATGTTTTTGCTTGGGGATACAAAGATCTGAAATCTTGTGATACTAGCATCATTCAACACAATATTCCTTTGAAGGAAAATAAAAATCCTTTTAAACAAAAACTAAAGAGAATAAACCCTATTTTATTACCTTTAGTTAAGGCATAAATTGAAAAGATCCATGATGTTGGGATCATAGTACCAATTAGATATTCAGAATTGGTATCAAACTTAGTTTCTGTTAGAAAGAAGACAAGGGAAATCAGTCTCTGTATTGACTTCAAAAATTTAAATAGAGCCTCCCTAAAAGACAACTACCCCTTGCCCAAGATGGACCATATACTTCAAAGGGTAGTTGGGTCAAAAAGGATATCACTCTTAGATGGGTTCTCGGGCTATAATCAGGTGTTAGTGCTCCCAGGTGATCAACTCAAGACTGCTCTTACTACACCTTGGGGCACCTTTATGTATGTCAAAATGCCATTCGGTTTGATGAATGTAGGGGCCACCTTCCAAAGGGCCATGGACATGGCCTTCTCTGAATACATTGGCTATTTCGTAATCGTTTACCTTGATGACATAACCGTTTTCTCAAAAAATGATGAAGAACATTTGATTCACTTGAGAAAAGTTTTCGAGAAGTGTAGGAAATTTGGCTTATCTTTGAATCCCAAGAAGATACTCTTTGGTCTCCAAGAAGGTAAACTTCTTGGTCACATAATTTCAGAAGAGGGAATCAAAATAGACCCTAAAAGGATAGATGGAATATTGCAAATCAACTATCCAAGAAGCCTCAAAGAATTACAATCTTTCATTGGAAAGATTAATTTTTTGAGGAGGTTTATCCCCAACCTTGCTGAGCTATTAAAAAACATTACAAACATTCTTAAGAAAGATGTAGGTGTGAAATGGACTACACAAGCTAAACAATCATTTGAACTAGTTAAACAAGCTCTCACTCAAACACTAGTCTTGATTAGTCCAGATTTTACCAATGACTTTTATATCTTTTATTTTGCATCTGAACATACAATAGCTGCAGTATTACTTCAAAAGAATGATTTGGGGCAAGAACAACCAATATCCTTCTTTAGCAGGGCCTTAAGAGATGTTCCTCTCAAGTATAACATCATGGAGAAGCAAGCCTTAGAATTAGTGAAAGCATTAAAGGACTTTAGAGTCTACATTCTACACTCTCACATAATTGCTTTTGTTCCTCATACTGTTGTCAAGGATATTCTAAGCCAAGACCCTGATGGTAAAAGGGGAAAATAAATTGCAAGTATTCTTGAATATGACTTAGAAATCAGGCCCACCAAACTAGTTAAAGGGAAAGGATTAGCAAAACTTATGGTTGAGTCTAACTTCCAAGCTCTAGATATGAATATGGTAGATGTATTCGAAGAAATAGAAGAATCCACTGCCCCTTTCATTGAAGAAACATTTATAAATTCTCCTTGGTATGGTGACATTATTTATGTGCTTTCATATTTGAATGCCCCTCCTTCTTTGTCTAAAAATAAAGTTAGATTTTTTAAATAGAAAGCTTTAAGTTATTGCATCTTATATGGGGTATTGTATTGGAAGAATGTTGTTGGAATTTTTCTTAAATGTTTACTTGAAGATGATGCAGGAAAGATCATGCATGAGTTGCATGACGGAGAATGTGGAGGACACCTCTACTGGAAGGCCACAACAAAAAAAATTCCTAGATCTGGTCACTATTGGCCTACCCTTTTCCCAGACACTCAGAAGTTAGTCATGTGTTGTCATAAGTGTCAAATTTTTGATGGCAAAAGAAAAATCCTTCCCTTACCATTACATCCTAGCAGGGTTGAGGCACCTTTTCAACAATGGGGCTTAGACTTCATTGGTGAAATTCACCCATCTTCCTCAGCCCAACATAAGTGGATCCTCACTGCCACTGACTTCTTTACCAAGTGGATAGAAGCTATACCCACTAGGAATGCTAATGACTCTGTCATTATCAAGTTCCTTGAAACAAATATCCTATCCAGATTTGGTTGTCCCAGTAAAATCATAACAGATAATGCTGCTGCCTTTAAATATAAGAAAATGGTTGATTTCCGTTACAAATACCACATTACCTTGGGCCATTCTACTGCCTACTATCCCCAAGGAAATGGATTAGCCGAATCCTCCAATAAGAGCCTCATCAATATCATTAAAAAGCTATTGGAGAAAAATCATAAATCATGGCACATTAAACTGGTTCATGCCTTATGGGCTGATAGATTAACTACAAAGAAGTCAATAAATATGTCCCCATATCAGTTGGTCTATGGCATGGATGCAGTCTTTCCCACTTCATTAGGAGTTCCAGTCATGAAACTGCTTTAAGAAGTGCAGATTGAAGAGAATGATATGCAGAGGAGAATCAACCAAACAATCCATTTACAATAGACTAGGGAAGAAGTCTATGAAAGAACACAGTTAGTCGAAGAAAATATCAAGAAACTATTTGACAAGAGGACTAAGGCAAACAATTTCCAAGTTGGAAATGTTGTTCTTAAATGGGATTCAATAAGGGAAGAGAAGAGAAAGCATGGAAAGTTTGAAAACTTGTGGAAAGCACCCTATATTATTCATGCTTAGAGGGGTCACAATGCATTTTTCCTTAAAGAATTGAATGGAGAAGATTTATATGGAGGTCCTGTCAATGGTAGGATGCTCAAGCATTACTTCTGCCAAGAGTCATGCGTTTCAAAGAATTTTATTTTCCATTGTAAATATAATTGTTAAACATTGCATTCAAAGTTTGAAAAATAAAAATACAAAAACAGTAGAAAGAGAAAAGAGGGCAGATTGTAAAACAAGAAAGGTACAACCCCATACCAAAAAGAGAAATAAAGTATGAAAGTGTGCAAACTCAAATGCCACTCCTAAAAACACACACTTCTAGTTAGTCATACGACTTAATCATAACTAATTAGTTTTTAATTTTACTGCTGATAGGTTAGTGAAGTAGATTTACCAAACAGCTTAAATCTTGGCTTATCAGTAAGGTAGATTAGGTTAGAAGAAATAAGGTTCAGACATGCTCAAAACTTGAACCAGGGAAGAGAGAAGACAACTCACAATAAATTCAAAAAATGGAGCTGAAGAAAAGAGAAGGATATTATTAAAAACTTTCAGATCTTAATCCTTCACCATTTTGATTTAATTTTCTGCAAATAATAATCTATGTGCAACTTGTTTTTATGCCATAGATCAGCAACAAGTTAGACTGTTCAATCCTGACTTGGGTGCTTTTTAAATTTCTTGTTTTAGAAATTAGAGAATAAAAATCTGTTAGATAGTCTAATCCTAACAGATAGTAGTTAGGTAGAGAAGCTTATTAACTCAGCTGTTTAAACTGAGTTCATGGAGGAATAAGATTAGACTTAGATTTTTTTTTTTTTTTCAAAAGAATAAAATGTTGTTGAAGAGAGTTGGCCAGTCTAAATGCACTCTGAAAAGAAGAAAAAATGTTAGGATTATTAGGAATGGGTAGGTAGACTTGTTGTTTTGACAGAATTCCATTGTTCTAAATTGCTATAGAGATCATCAAAAAGAAAGGTTTTTGCCAATGGATTGAGGCACTGGTTTATTAAAAAGCCAGAGATCAATAACTGAGGTTCTAGACACCTAAAGGACCATCTGTCTTCCCCAAGTGGAGCCACTGTTAGCCACCTATAAATTTTATTATACCAAGAGGTGGCTAGACTTTGTCTTCGAGCCTTCAAGAGATAGTTTCCTTTGAAAACCTATCATCTTTTGAAGTTTTGTGTTTTTCTTCTTTCCTTTGAATAAATATTCACTACTATTCCCTCATTAACCCTAAAAAATACGGTGTTTTCCTGAAGAAAAAGACTGCCAAAAAACCCATTTTTCCCCTCATTTTACCCCTCCTTTCACTCATAATTAACCTCCATTTTTATCCCCTTTTCCTCATAAAAATCCTCCTTTTTCCTCATTTTCCTCCATTTCTCTTCATAAATCCCCTTTAATCAGGTTTAAAACTCCTTTTTAAACCTTATCGAAACCCCCAAAATCCTTTGAAAATCCTTGAAAAATCATAAAAAATAGCCTTTTTGCACTAAGACCTTAATCCCCTTCAGTTAAGCCCCTAACCACTTCCCCACATATGACCCACACCCAGAACCAGGCACTATGCTCTCGAGCGCTAATTGCAATTAGAGCCTTTTGTTTAAACACTTTTCCCTTTGTTCCTCCAAAAACTTCCGATGCGATGAACTTTATCCTATGAACCTCCGCTGCAGTCCCAGCCATTGATATGTTCTAAATCCAACGGCTCAGGCCTAAATCGTGCAATTGCGATTGAGCTCCTCTCTTGCCTTGTTACCTTTCGCTTTTAAAAATTTTCCGATTGCGATTGGTCCTTTGTATATGAAAAACCCCTCCTAAACGCGAAATTTCCTTTGTATTTTCTTACAAACCCACTTTTCCTATGTTTATATAAATCCTAACGGTTCATTGGTTGGGTAAATACCAACCATTTATCTAAGGACGATCAATGATAGTCGCAATCTCACATCGGAGTTTTTCATTGGATGCATTTAAATAATCTATCGCCCCACTCCGATTGGTGATCTCGCGATGGTTTCCCAGTCGTAGATCTTCCCTGCCAGACCCAGATCCGACAGACCACATTGCTTTGTTCCAAAGCTCGCATACCCACCTTCGACATTCATAAGTGAATCTCCGCCATTAATCTAGTTCTAAGATCAACGGTCCTTGTTCAATCGCATCGCGAAAACCATTGCACCTTTTCCTCTCTCCTCCTCTGATTGTGATCATTGCGATTCAATCTAGATTGTCGAATCCACAAGAACTGACGGTCCAGATTAATCGCCCTCTACCACAGCCTCTGAAATTAAAACCCACAGAGTTATTCCCGACTGTTGATCTCTCTAAAGATCTAATGGTCCTTGTTCAATCACATCGTAAATTTTATTTGCACCTTTCCTCTCTCCCACGCCGATTGGCGATCCCGCGATTATATCTGGGTCGTCCATTTCATACATCCGATGGTCCAGATTGAAGCTTGACTCCCTTTGTTAAATTCATAAAACCCCGTTGTATAAATTTTTCAGTGAATAACCACCGTTGATTTCTGCAGATCAACGACCCACATTGACCCAAACTCCGCCCAACCCTTGCCTGATATTTTATTTCATTAACCCCAAGATTAAATCTGAGCTTTTGATCTATTTCATCCAACGGTCCATATTTAACCCAGTAGGCCCAACTCATTTGGGACCTACCACCCCCATTGATCAATCCTAGCCGTTCATTCCTTGATCCGATGGTCAAGATCAAAACTGCCTTGACCCTGCCCCACCTTTTTTTTCCCGTGCATATTATCTCAATCGTGCTCTCCCCACGACCGTCCGATCTAACGCCCCAGATCTAACGGCCAGTGCGCAGTTTTGCGTAATTTTGAGTCCGGAGGTTAATGTTTTAAAATTATGCGATATGGGTGGTTTTAAAAAGCCACGTGTCAATCGCTAACACATATCACGTTCAAAAAGGCAATATCGCCTTTCCTCCTTTTGATCGTGTGAAACCACTGGTTTCTTTGGCTGAAACCACTTTCCCCATTTATATTGCATTCTCTCATGTTTAATCTCCCCCCTTGATCTCTGAGATCTAATGGCTCACGTTTAATCTCGCCTTTTAGTTCATCGCCCTTCACCCATCCTCCAAAGGACTTCTTAAATCATTCTCCGTCGTTGATCTCTGTTGGCTAAATCAATTCGACGGCCCAAAATATTTTCGAAACCCAAATTTCATTTAACTCTATTTACCCCCTCCGCTAAAGGTTTTTCTTCCATTTTTATTACATTTTCCTCCATTTTATTTATAATATGACCCCTTTGTATTATAAAACCCAGACTGATCTCGACCGTTGATCAATATGCATCTACGGCTTGGACTTAATCTTTCATTCACCCCTCCAACCGCCTCTCCTTTTGATCTCAGTGAGCAATATTCACCGTTGGATGCTTTCATCCAACGGTTGTGCTCTAAACCTAAACTTCTGAAGCAGTCTGAACCATTCCCCGCAGGATTTTTTCTAATTTTTCTTTGTTGTGCAGGTTTTAATGGTTTTTTCAATTGTTTTAAAAGAAAATTGAAGGCCAAGGATGATGATCCCCCAGGCCTTTATGCGTGAAGGAAATCATTCTGCAGGGTTTCCCATCAAGGTTTATCGGTGCCTCATGAACACTGGAAACATTATAAGAGCCCTCTGTACACCTGCGCAGCAACAAAACACAACATACATTAATCAAACAAAGAGTATCAGTATCCAAGGATAAAATCAAAAGCAAACAACATGTTTGCAGACTGTTAACACAATTTTGTAATTATTAAGGCATTAATTCAATTAATCAAAGACCTGATCCACGATTGAAGACAGTTTGAAGACCAGAAAACAGAAATTAGGCTTCATTAAGCTTAAAACATAGAACTCAGGTAAATTAAAGGTGTTTTAGGTTAAAAAAATAATATCTACTAGTCCGAGAAGCCTCCACTGCCACATCAGAGGCTAATTGAATCCTTTGCAACTACCAAAGGCCACCTGCAGCCTAAGAAAATCAAGACAATGCCTACTTATTGCTTAAACAGAAGATATTTGCATAAAGACACCTGAAAAGTTATTACCAAAGAAAGAACGAATTCTGAAACTGTCAGGAAAGTTATTGTAAGGGATAAGTAAGCTTCAAAGTTAATCTTTTTTCCCATTTAACCTAAAAATAGTAGAAACAGAGTACATGAAAGATAAGTATAAATTCAATGCTCTACTGCCTTAGGCCTTGCATGGTTCTCAAGGCTAGGAGTTGTATTTAGTGCATAATTTATTGCATTGCAAAACTAAAGCTCTTCCACCTCCTCATTTCTTCTATAAATACTTCTAAAGAAGATGAGAAATTGTTGGTTGATCACTAGTTGTAATACTAAAACTCTCTGAAATAATATATAGTCTGTTGAAGTTGAAGAAGAAATCTAAGTCTTGGAAGCCCTGATGATGTTGTTGCATGCTTGTTCTTGAGAAGGCTCTATCATTGGATCCATGATCTTGGCTGTTGGTGAAGTATTCTGAACTGTTTAATGTTTTCTCCTGTTTTCATTTTGTTCCATAATTTCTTACTATAGTAGGATGAAAGTTTTAGGCTAAGAAATGACTCTTGGAAGCACCTTAGACCTGTTTATCCTTCACTGTTTTATGTTTTATTCTGCTGAGGTATTTTAGAGTCTTTAATCTCTCTCTTTATTCTTCATGCTTGTTTATTTCTCTAATAGTTTGAATAGTTGGTTTCAGCATGATTTATGGTTCTCCCTACTTGGCTGCTGCCACTTAAAGGCTATTATTGAAGTCTCCCTTTGAATTATCTTTGTTTATAGTGAGCCAAGGAGGTATGTTTTGATCATGCCCTTTGTCCTTACTTAAACAGTTGTCTTAAAGGTCTTTATAGTTGTGATCAAATATGTATTAGGTGTTCCCTCTTCTATGACTGCAATTATCAGTAAATATTTTATGTTTTTCTAAGTCATTTGAAATAAAATCTTTGAGGAAATAGGATGTGTTCCCGAATCTTAGATTTATTTTAAAAGTTGTTTTGAAGTCATCATTTTCTTAAAGTGTGGTTTGTATAATTTATGTTTAGCCCTTTCTATCAAATACCTCTTTATTGTTCAAGTCATGTTTTCAAATTCCCTCTCTTGAGAATTAGGCTTCTCTTTTCTAAACCATTAATGTCCATCTCATTCATAAACTAAAGGATCCTATGGCCAAGTTAGATTTTCCCTTTGATATGCCATATCCATTGATAAGTTTGTCATAACCTCTTTTTGACTCCATTGCCCAATGAAACTGATACTCCTTCTTTCTACCTGCCTTTCCTAGACTTTTCATATTCTGTTGTATCAATTCGACCAAACAAACAAACAAACACTTGCACTTAATAACTAGTCTAAAATCCATACTAAAAATCACACAAGTTAAACCTTTGCAAAACAAATAAATTTGAGAGATCCCTCTCAGATAACAGGAGGACTAGATCCTGGAACTCTAAAGATTGGTTTGATGTTGCCTTCTCTTTTGATTTTCCAAACTATCAAAACACGGGAGACCAACATAATGGCAATCACGGTGGGACCCTGAGTAAAAATATTTAAAACAAAACACTCGTTGTCTAGTATAACATAAGTAGCCTTCTTCAAGCACTACCTAACAAAAATGGTAATCATGATAGGACCCAATTGAATCAGTGACAAACTAAGTAACCCTTAGGATTCTCATAGAACCTTATCAAACCTTGAAGGAATCAGTTACCAAGCCATAAGAGTGAACTCTGTATGTTTTTGACACCTTAGCTAAGTGTTAAATAAGATTTAGGACACTCTCATAACCCATAGGACTGAAAAAACTCAGAAAACCCCAAAAATATTTTAGTTTGGCTTCATGATACACATGGTGGTGGAACCATCCAATATTTTACCTTCATAGAAGCTAAAAATTTTCCACCTTTCGACTCCACTAGCCCCAGTAGGCCTATTACTCATCTAGGTCTCTAGATCTCTTTAGGACTGTGTTAAACAGCCTTGAAGAATTTTAGAAGCCTAGTCCCATACTATACAAGACATTGTGAAAGGTAAAACTTCCAAAAAACAGTCCCTAAAACTTTAACCTCTCTCATTTTTGAAGAGCAGTTTGGCTTCACATAGGATCAACACTAGATCCCATCTAGACCCTAATCCTCCTTTAATAGTTGAAAATCCAAAGAGAATTCTGTGGAAAACTTCTAAATCTGGAAAATCAGCTGCTGATAGGAGCCTCTTAAGAACAAAATCCATCCCTGAAAACCTTGTTCACTTAGAGAATTTACATTTTTATTTACATCATACAAAGAACATCTTTAGAAATAGATCTCAAGGTGATTTAAACCAAACTGATCTTGACATTGCAGATTTGCAACAAAGCTTTAGTAGAGAGGCCTCACATTCCACTCCTCTCGATTCCCAGCTTCTTCATCACTTTAGCCTTTTCCATAAAAAATCTGCTCAAAACCAGTTTGTTGGCCCAAGTGTTTCTTCCACTCCAGTCCATACTACCACTGTGAAAAACACTCCATTTCAGCCCACTTTCACTCTTGTAAATCCACCTCTTGTAAATCCACCTTTCTTTCCAGCTATGGCAACATGGTATGCCCCATTAGTGTTACCACAACCTCTGCTTCCCTTAGCAAATGAGTACCAATCCAAAATTCCTCATTTCATTGGAAAAGAGTCTACAACAGCTCAACATCATGTAGATAGGATGGAAGATGCTTTTGATTACATGGAGATAGAAGAGGAAAACATTAAGATGAGGATGTTTGCCCAAAGTTTAGGAGGAGATGTAAAGAAGTGGTTTAAGAACTTACCTCCTAATAGCATCAATGATCTCCCTGCTTTGCACCAAACATTCATAAACAAATGGGAAACCAAGAAGAACCCTCTTCAAATATTAGAAGAATATAACAGTCTCAAAAGAAATCCAACGGAGAGTGTTCATGACTATTACACTAGGCTTAAAAATGTTTACAATGCTCTTCCACCTCACATGAAACCTCCCCAAGGCATGGCCTTAGTAATATACCCTGAAGGTTTTGATGCCGAAATGGCCTATCAATTAAGGGATAGAGATTACTTAACATTAGAAGATATGTAGAAGGGAGTTGTGAGCGTAGAAGAAAACATAATTGAGAAAAGAAATAGGTTGAGATCAGAGAAGAGGGTAACTTATAAAGATGAAATTGTACCCTCAACCTCAACTTCTGACACAAAAATTTACAACCTAGTGAAGGTAATGGAGAGGATGCTCAAAAAGATCAACTTGAATGATAGAGTGCCACCAAGAGAACCTCAAAACAACCAAAATAGAAACAGAAATCAGAATTATAGAAGAGAAAACAATCAAGATAAACAAAAAGAAAGTGACCAACAGATTAGACCTCCCTTCCAACAAAACTATGTAGATCAATATGAGGAAGATAGGGAGATCGAAAGGTTGGGAGAAGGTCATGTGAACTTGATTGGATCAGACAGTGGGGATGATGTTTTCCTCACTGAAGAAGAACAAGGTTTCTTCTCCTCTCATAAAAATACAAACACCTATGAAGATTCTGATGATTATAGATTGGGGTTTGAAAATGCAATTAGGAGGTGCACAAACAATATGATCTTAGGAGCAAAGGGAACATAGACAATTCAAAAGATAAGAAAACTAGCACTGCTGTCAAGAAAAACGCAGAAAGGCAGCCCAAGAAGACAACAGAGAAAACCAACATTTTGGCTAAGAAAACAGATTCAAACAAAGAGAAAAGTAGCTAGCCTAATGTTGAGCAAAACATCCCTATCACTTAAGCTAGTGGATCTAATAAAACTGTCCCAATTACCAGTCCAAATAAAGTTCAACAAATCAAAATTGCTGAAAGGAATTCCATTGAAAAAATAGATGTAAATATGACCAAATCAATTGTTCCTTTCAGCCTTGAGGGAGAGATTGCAAAGCTAAAATTTACCATCCCCCTAGCTGAACTAGTAACCCAAGAAGTGTAAAAAAACCAAGTTTTAAAAGCTTTGAACTTAGGAAGTGATACTGATACCTTAAAATTGATAGATGACAAGCCTGAGTTGTTTTTTGGTCCAGAAGTTGAAGGAAAATACCAAGAAGGACATGTTCCTTCCTTCTATGTTAGTTTGAATATACATGAGAAAATCTTACACAATGCCATGCTAGACTCTGGAGCTTCACACAATCTAATGCCCAAGGTAGTAATGGAAAGCTTCGGCATAGAAATTACTAAACCATACAAAGAATTGTATTCCTTTGACTCAAGAAGAGTCAAATGTTTGGGTTTAATAAAATATTTATGTGTTAACTTATCTCAAATCCCTGCTAAGAGTCTAATAATGGACATAGTTGTAGCTGACATTCCCCCTAAGTATGGCATGCTCTTATCAAGATCACGGGGAGCCAAAATTTAGGGAAGCCTTCAAATGGACATGTCTTATGCCACCATCCCTGTTTTTAACCAAAACCGAAGATTATATAGGGAATCTCACATGAAGTACATGGTGAGCAACATAGATAAACCAAACAACTCTCCAATCTATTCTAGATTCTTTTATCTTGTACAATGAAGATGAAATCACTCAACAGGAAAAGGAAAACATAGACCCAATCAGTTTACCAGAACAATTAGAACTTCCCTCAAATCAGATACAAAACATTGGCAATCAATGGCAACAAGAGAATGAAAATAAGGCTGATATACTTTGGACAATAAACTTTGATGGATATTGTAATAAAACAAGCGCAAGGGCAGGTGTGTGGATTCAAAATACAAATCAGAGTTTTTTATATAAGTTGGATTTCCCATGCACCAACAATATTGCTGAGTATGAAGCACTTCTCCTAGGCTTACAATTGCTTAAACAATTAGAATCCCAAAAGATATCAATCTTAGGAGATTCTAAACTTATCATAAGACAAATCAAAGGAGAATACTCAGCTAGAAATCCAAGGCTTAGAGAATATCGGAATGTTGCCCTTGATTTATTGAAAACCTTTGAAAAGTATGAACTCGTTTTCATTCCAAGGGTACTAAATCATCTAGCAAATTAACTCACTTTCAATGTCAGCATCTGCCAAATACCTGAGATAAACGAACAAATTAGTGTAAAGGTAAAACACAGGCCTACAGTGCCTGATAATGAAGATCACTGGCAAGTGTTTGATTCTCACAAACACATCGATGATTTCTTAAAATCAGAAAATGATTTTTTCATACCAATATCAGAAAGAAACCGTAAAGAAAACTGTTTGTATATTGAACAAATCCCAGAAGGTTAAATAACGCATTCTGCTGATATAAATCACTGTGAGAATCCTTTTGAAGCAGAATTAATTGACAACGCAGACCAGGAAGACTTGGAAGTTTTACAATGCAAGACTAATACCATTCCAAGAGGTCTCACACCTTTAGAACACCTTTTCGGCTTTAATGATGTAGCCAAAGAACCGAGAATGGAGCCTGTGCAAACAGATGTAGAAGAACATAACATAGGCAGCCTAGCAGAACCCAAGATGATTAAACTATCCAACACTCTCCCAGCTCAAATAAAATTGCAATACATAGAGCTATTCAAAGAGTTTAAAGATGCTTTTGCTTGGGGATACAAAGATCTGAAATCTTATGATACTAGCATCATTCAACACAAGATTCCTTTGAAGGAAAATCAAAAGCCTTTTAAACAAAAACTAAGGAGAATAAACCATGTTTTATTACCTTTAGTTAAGGTAGAAATTGAAAAGATGCATGACGCTGGGATCATAGTACCAATTAGATATTCAGAATGGGTATAAAACTTAGTTTCTGTTAGAAAGAAGACAGAGGAAATCGGGCTCTGTATTGACTTCAAAAATTTAAATAGAGCCTCCCTAAAAGACAACTACCCCTTGCCCAAGATGGACCATATACTTCAAAGGGTAGTTGGGTCAAAAAGGATATCACTCTTAGATGGGTTCTCGGGCTATAATCAGGTGTTAGTGCTCCCAAGTGATCAACTCAAGACTGCTTTTACTACACCTTGGGGCACCTTTATGTATGTCAAAATGCCATTCGGTTTGATGAATGCAGGGACCACCTTCCAAAGGGCCATGGACATAGCCTTCTCTGAAGACATTGGCTATTTCATAATCATTTACCTTGATGACATAACCGTTTTCTCAAAAACTGATGAAGAACATTTAATTCACTTGAGAAACGTTTTTGAGTAGTGTAGGAAATTTGGCTTATCTTTGAATCCCAAGAAGACTCTCTTTGGTCTCCAAGAAGGTAAAATTCTTTGTCACATAATTTCAAAAGAGGGAATCAAAATAGACCCTAAAATTATTGATGGCATATTGCAAATCAACCATCCAAGAAGCCTCAAAGAACTACAATATTTCATTGGAAAGATTAATTTTTTGAGGAGGTTTATCCCCAACCTTGCTGAGCTATTAAAAAAAATTACAAACACGCTTAAGAAAGATGTAGGTGTGAAATGGGCTACACAAGCTAAACAATCATTTGAACTAGTTAAACAAGCTCTCACTCAAACACTAGTCTTGATTAGTCCAGATTTTACCGAAGACTTTTATATCTTTTCTTTTGCATCTGAACATACAATATCTGCAGTATTACTTCAAAAGAATGATTTGGGGCAAGAAAAACCAATATCCTTCTTTAGCAGGGCCTTAAGATATTCTCCTCTCAAGTATAACATCATGGAGAAGCAAGCCTTAGCATTAGTGAAAGCATTAAAGGACTTTCGAGTCTACATTATACACTCTCACATAATCGCTTTTTTTCCACATACTGTTGTCAAGGATATTCTAAGTCAAGACCCTGATGGTAAAAGGGGAAAATGGATTGCAACTATTCTTGAATATGACTTAGAAATCAGGCCCACCAAACTAGTTAAAGGGAAAGGATTAGCAAAACTTATGGCTGAGTCTAACTTCCAAGCTCTAGATATGAATATGGTAGATGTGTTGGAAGAAATAGAAGAATCCACTGCCCCTTTCATTGACAAAACATTTCTGAATTCTCCTTGGTATGCTGACATTATTAATGTGCTTTCATATTTGAATGCCCCTCCTTCTTTGTCTAAAACTAAAGCTAGATTTTTGAAACAGAAAGCTTTAAGTTATTGCATATTAGATGGGGTATTGTATTGGAAGAATGTTGTTGGAATTTTTCTTAAATGTTTACTTGAAGATGATGCAGGAAAGATCATGCATGAGTTGCATGACAGAGAATGTGGAGGACATCTCTACTGGAAGGCCACAACAAAAAAAATTCCTAGATCTGGTCACTATTGGCCTACCCTTTTCCCAGACACTCAGAAGTTAGTCATGTATTTCCATACGTGTCAAATTTTTGATGGCAAAAGAAAACTCCTTCCCTTACCATTACATCCTATCATGGTTGAGGCACCTTTTCAACAATGGGGCTTAGACTTCATTGGGGAAATTCGCCCATCTTCCTTAGCCCAACATAAGTAGATCCTCACTGCCACTGACTTCTTTACCAAGTGGATAGAAGCTGTACCCACTAGGAATGCTAATGACTCTATCATTATCAAGTTCCTTGAAACAAATATCCTATCTAGATTTGGTTGTCCTAGTAAAATCATAACAGATAATGTTGTTGCCTTTAAATATAAGAAAATGGTTGATTTCTATTACAAATACCACATTACCTTGGGCCATTCTACTGCCTACTATCCCCAAGAAAATGGATTAGCTAAATCCTCCAATAAGGGCCTCATCAATATCATTAAAAAGATATTGGAGGAAAATCAGAAATCATGGCACAGTAAACTGGTTCATGCTTTATGGGCTGATAGATTAACTACAAAGAAGTCAATAAATATGTCCCCCTATCAGCTGGTCTATGGCATGGATGCAGTATTTCCCACTTCATTAGGAGTTCTAGTCATGAAACTCCTTTAAGAAGTGCAGATTGAAGAGAATGATATGCAGAGGAGAATCAACCAAACAATCCATTTACAACAGACTAGGGAAGAAGTCTATGAAAGAACACAGTTAGTCGAAGAAAATATCAAGAAACTATTTGACAAGAGGACTAAGGAAAACAATTTCCAAGTTGGAAATGTTGTTCTTAAATGGGATTCAAGAAGGGAAGAGAAGAGAAAGCATGGCAAGTTTGAAAACTCGTGGAAAGGGCCCTATATTATTCATGCTGAGAGGGGTCAAAATGCATTTTTCCTGAAATAATTGAATGGAGAAGATTTATATGGAGGTCCTGTCAATGGCAAGATGCTCAAGAATTACTTCTGCCAAGAGTCATGAGTTTCAAAGCATTTTATTTTCCATTGTAAATATCATTGTTAAACATTGCATTCAAAGTTAGAAAAATAAAAATACAAAAAAAATAGAAAGAGAAAAGAGGGCAGATTGTAAAACAAGAAAGGTACAAGCCCATACCAAAAGGAGAAATAAAGTCTGAAAGTGTGCAAGCTCAAATGCCACTCCTAAAAAACACACTTCTAGTTAGTCATACAGCTTAATCATGACTAATTAGTTTTTAATTTTACTGTTGATAGTTTAGTGAAGTAGATTTACCAAACAGCTTAAATCTTGGCTTATCAGTAAGGTAGATTAGGTTAGAAGAAAGAAGGTTCAAACATGCTCAAAATTTGAACCAGGGAAGAGAGAAGACAACTCAGAATAAATTCAAAAAACGGAGTTGAAGAAAAGAGAAGGACATTATTAAAAACTTTCAGATCTGAACCCTTCACCATTTTGATTTAATTTTCTGCAAATAATAATCTATGTGCAGCTTGTTTTTATGCCATAGATCAGCAACAAGTTAGACTGTTCAATCCTGACTTGGCTGCTTTTTAAATTTCTTGTTTTAGAAATTAGAGAATAAAAATTTGTTAGACAGTCTAATCCTAACAGATAGTAGTTAGGTAGAGAAGCTTATGAAATCAACTGTTTAAACTGAGTTCGTGGAGGAATAAGATTAGTCTTAGACTATTTTTTTGTTTTTCAAAAGAATAAAATGTTGTTGAAGAGAGTTGGCCAGTCTAAATTCACTCAGAAAAGAAGAAATTTTTTTAGGATTATTAGGAATGGGTAGGTAGACTTGTTGTTTTGACAGAATTCCATTGTTCTAAATTGTTTTAGAGATCATCAAAAAGAAAGGTTTCTACCCAATGGATTGAGGCACTAGTTTACTAAAAAGCTAGAGATCAATAGCTGAGGTTCTAGACACCTAAAGGACTAGTTGTCTTTCCCAAGTGGAGCCACTGTTAGCCACCTATAAATTTTGTTATACCAAGAGGTGGCTAGACTTTGTCTTCAAGCCTTCAAGAGATAGTTTCTTTTGAAAACCTATCATCTTTTGAAGTCTTGTGTTTTTCTTCTTTCCTTTGAATAAATATTCACTGTTGTTCCCTCATTAACCCTGAAAAATCCGTTCTTTTCCTGAAGAAAAAGACTGCCAAAAAACCCATTTTTCCCCTCATTTTACCCCTCCTTTCACTCATAATTAACCTCCATTTTTATCCCCTTTTACTCATAAAAATCCTCCTTTTTCCTCATTTTCCTCCATTTATCTTCATAAATCCCATTTAATCAGGTTTAAATCTCCTTTTTAAACCTTATCGAAACCCCCAAAATCCTTTGAAAATCCTTGAAAAATCATAAAAAATAGCCTTTTTGCACTAAGGCCTTAAGCCCCTTCGGCTAAGCCCCTAACCACTTCCCCACATATGATCCGCGCCCATAACTAGGTGCTATGCTCTCGAGTGCTAATCGAAATCAGAGCCTTTTGTTTAAACACTTTTCCCTTTGTTCCTCCGAAAACTTCCGATGCGGTGAACTTTATCCTATGAACCTCCACTGCGGTCCCAGCCGTTGATCCGTTCTAAATCCAACGGCTCAGGCGTAAATCGCGCAATCTCTATCGGGCTCCTCTCTTGTCTTGTTACCTTTCGCTTTTAAAAATTTTCCAATTGCGATTGGTCCTTTGTATATGAAAAACCCCTCCCGAACGCGAACTTTCCTTTGTATTTTCTTACAAACCCACTTTTCCTATGTTTTTATAAATCTCGATGGTTCATTGGTTGGGTAAATACCAACCATTGATCTAAGACCGATCGATGATAGTCGCAATCTCGCATCGGAGTTTTTCATTGGATGCATTTAAATAATCTTTCGCCCCACTCCGATTGGTGATCTTGCAATGGTTTCCCAGCTGTAGATCTTCCCCGCCGACCCAGATCCGACAACCCACATTTCATTGTTCCAAAGGCCGCATACCCGCCTTCGGCATTCATAAGTGAATCTCCACCATTGATTTGGTTCTAAGATCAATGGTCCTTGTTCAATCGCATCGCTAAAACCATTGCGCCTTTTCCTCTCTCCTCCTCCGATTGTGATCATTGCGATTCAATCTGGACCGTCGAATCCACAAGAACCGATGGTCCAAATTAATCACCCTCTGCCACAGCCTTCGACATTAAAACCCACAGAGTTATTCTCGATCGTTGATCTCTCTAAAGATCCAACAGTCCTTGTTCAATCGCATCGCATATTTTCTTTGCACCTTTCCTCTCTACCCCGCTGATTGGCGATCTCGCGATTAGATTTGGGTCATCCATTTCATACATCCGACGGTCTAGATTGAAGCTTGAATCCCTTTTTTAAATTCATAAAACCTCGCTGTATAAATTTTTCGGTGAATACCCACCGTTGATCTCTACAGATCAACAGCCCACATTGACCCAAACTCCTCCCAACCCTTGCCTCATATTTTATTTCATTAACCCTAAGATTAAATCTGAGCCATTGATTTGTTTCATCGAGCGGTCCATATTTAACCCAGTAGGCCCAAATCATTTTGGATCTACTGCCCCCATTGATCAATCCTAGCAGTTCATTCCTTGATCCGACGGTCAAGATTAAAACTGCCTTGACCCTGCCCCACCTTTTTTCTCCTGTGCATCTTATCTCCATTGCGCTCTCCTCACAACTGTCTGATCTAACGCCCCAGATCTGATGGATAGCATGCAGTTTCGCGTGATTTTGAGTCCGGAGATTAATGTTTTAAAATTACGTGATATGGGTGGTTTTAAAAATTCACGGGTCAATCGCTAACGCATATCACGTTCAAAAAGGAAATATCGCCTTTCCTCCTTTTAATCACGCGAAACCACTAGTTTCTTTGCTCGAAACCACTTTCCTCATTTATATTGCATTCTCTCATGTTTAATCTCCCCCGTTGATCTCTGAGATCTAACGGCTCATGTTTAATCTCACCTTTTAGTTCATCGCCCTCCACCCATCCTCCAAAGGACTTCTTAAATCATTCTCCATCGTTGATCTCTGTTGGATAAATCATTTCGACGGCCCAAAATCTTTCCGAAACCCCAATTTCATTTAACTCTATTTACCCCCTCCGCTAAAGATTTTTCTTCCATTTTTTCTTAGAAGCCCTGATGATGTTTTTGCATGCTTGTTCTTGAGAAGGCTCTATCATTGGATCCATGATCTTGGCTGTTGGTGAAGTATTCTAAACTGTTTAATGTTTTCTCCTGTTTTCATTTTGTTCCATAATTTCTTACTACAGTAGGATGAAAGTTTTAGGCTAAGAAATGACTCTTGGAGCACCTTAGACCTGTTTATCCTTCACTGTTTTATGTTTTATTCTGCTGAGGTATTTTAGAGTCTTTAATCTCTCTCTTTAGTTCTCATGCTTGTTTATTTCTCTAATAGTTCAAATAGTTGGTTTCAGCATGATTTATGGTTCTCCCTGCTTGTCTGCTTCCACTTAAATGTTGTTATTGAAGTCTCCCTTTGAAGTATCTTTGTTTATAGTGAGCCAAGGAGGTCAGTTTTGATCATGCCCTTTTTCTTTGCTTAAATATTTGTCTTAAAGGTATTTATAGTTGTGATC
Source organism: Pinus albicaulis (assembly GCA_034641835.2). Lineage (NCBI taxonomy): Eukaryota > Viridiplantae > Streptophyta > Pinopsida > Pinales > Pinaceae > Pinus > Pinus albicaulis. The sequence continues at coordinate 778,066,791 of CM076578.1, forward strand.
ATAGATGTATTAGGTGTTCCCTCTTCTATGACTGCAATTATCAGTAAATCGTTTATGTTTTTCTAAGTGATTTGAAATAAAATCTTTGAGGAAATAGGATGTGCTCCTAAATCTTAGATTTATTTTAAAAAAAATTTTGAAGTCATCATTTGCTTAAAGTGTGGTTTGTAGAATTTATGGTTAGCCCTGTCTATCAAATACCTCTTTATTGTTCAAGTCATGTTTTCAAATTCCCTCTGTTGAGAATTAAACTTCTCTTTTCTAAACCATTAATGTCCATATCATTCATAAACTAAAGGATCATGTGGCCAAGTTAGATTTTCCCTTTGATATCCCATATCCATTGATAAGTTTATCATAACCTCTTTTTGACTCCATTGCCCAATGAAACTGATACTCCTTCTTTCTACCTGCCTTTCCTAGACCTTTCATATTCTGCTGTATCAATTCGACCAAACAAACAAACAAACACTTGCACTTAATAACTAGTCTAAAATCCATACTAAAAAGCACACAAGTTAAACATTTGAAAAACAAATAAATTTGAGAGATCCCTCTCTGAGAATAGGAGGACTAGATCCTAGAACTCTAAAGATTGGTTTGATGTTGCCTTGTCTTTTGATTTTCCAAACTATCAAAACACGGGAGACCAACACCGCAGATCGCAGATTTGGAGGCCCGAGGAGGTGCGCTGGGAGCACAGGGGTGTGTTGAGAGCACAGAAGGTGCGCGGCGAGCGTACGGGTGCGTTGGGAGCACAAGAGGTACGCTGGGAGCGTAGGGGTGCACTGGGCGCACAGGAAGTGCAAAAACTAGCTGTTGGAACAGTAAGTTTGGGTAAAAATAAAATTTTACTGTTGAAAGGAGCGGGTAGCCGGCATTTAATGAGGCGATTTCTGAAGATTTAATGGGGTTCACCCAACCGTTGATCGATCCCCACAGCTATAAAAGTAGAAGGATAGATCAGAAGAGGGTTTCGTATCTCCTATACAATTTTTTCTTTGCGAGTTTTTGCCTTGAGAAAGTCTGTGCCTATTGTACTTCGTTCATGTCTGGGTGTCCTACACCCTCTGATAGTAGCAACCCTGAGTTTATCTTTCTCTCCAGAATGATGATGACCAATCCTGATGAATCATATCAACCTCTAACCTCAATAGAGCAGGAATCTGAGGAATTACTAGAAGTCCACCCTAAAGTTGAGGAGGTTATGGCCACGTCCAGTAAGGAAAAGCAGAAAGGGAAAGAAAAAGTGCAAGGGTCGGGGAAACCCACGAAATGGGCTAGGATGAAGCCCTGCACCTCTCCTTGAAATATGAAGTCCCTACGGATGGTGGCCCAGGCAAGCTTTCCCAACCCAGTCAAGAGACCTTTTTCTGCTCAGGAAAAGGTCCAGATAGTTGAACCAATCAATTTGCTACCGCCCTTTGTTCGAACCCATAGGCCCTTGACACGCATGCCAAATAATATTGATGGCCTGTGCACCTATATACAGATTCCGCTGACTCCGGGCGAGGTTCCCATCATTGGCGAACCCTTTGGAAAGCTCCATGAGGTAAAATTCAATGACCATGACCTGACCAATTTGGAGGCCTTCCCTGAGATGGCACCCGAGAAATACCTCGAAAGGGTATTGGAAGACGACGGGATAAAGATAGTCCCCATGCGATGGGTGTGCGGCTTGGCTGGCTCCGGGCTCTTAAACCTACTGAGGATGCCACACTTTGGCCAATATAATATCACAAACCGACTGGTGCGCCAGCTACTTTCCCTAGTCCATGATGGCAGCTTGTGGATCTAGGATTGAATCCCCATTGATGTCGCGCTTATTCACCGGATTACTGGCCTCCCAATGGAAGGACCAGACCCTATGCTGCGCGTCGGAAAAAAGTATGAGAAGAAGATTGCCGACAAAGTGCGCGAGGATTATCATGTGCAATGGAACACTCAGGGTTTCATGATCAGCACCATCAACAACCCTGGTACACAGATGGGTACCTTGTTGCTGGCATGCAAGTTAATGCACAAATGCCAGGCTGCCACTGTCCCTGCGTATGTAATTCATCTGGAGGGCCGATGCAAAAAGGGGGTTTGCTTCAATTGGGCCTAGTTCCTGTGCAATGAATTCCTGGAAAATATACATGAAGCCCAGGATCAGGGGCACGCATTTTGCTACTCCTGGCTACTGCTTCTCATCGCATTGGTTGCATGGGAAGCCTCAGAAGATTCGGTCCTCCATGAGCTTATGCCCAATATGTGCGAAGGGGCGCGACATGCGAATTTGTGGGACTCCAGGGACGCGCAACGTATTGAGGACAATCAAGTATTTTGGGTTCTCTTTTAGAGTGGACTGGTAGCAACAATCAATTCTCAACCGCGCTTGTCACTAGTAGTGTATGAAAAATACAAGGGCATCACGTCGTTTCAGGTAACTATGCATAATGTCCAAGTTAGAGGCCGCAAGGATCCAGCATGGGTCTCCCTCCCATACATGGTTGTGGATGAAGACATTGACCACCTAATTGCGACTTGGCCTTCGCGCTGGAATATGGGCTTCAAATCAGGTACCAGGGACTCTACAGGGACGAGCACCACAAAGGTAACCCTGCTTGTCCTCACCAAAGAAATAAGAGGACAGGGTAAAGGTACGGGGAAGGAAGCGGACCCGGGATCGCAGAAGGGTTTGCAGTCAAGAAAAAGTACAGGGAAGGGCGTAGAAGTAGCATTGCAGAAGGATTCGCAGCAAGATATGGGTGTAGAAGGTGAGGAGGCGGGAGGTGCTGACTCCCCTCAAGGAACAAAGCGAACTGGTGACCCTGCTAAAGGGCCACGAAAGAAGCAACGCGATCAATGGCCTGAACGTGACACCGGAGTTACGCTAACGGAGGAGGACCTAGAGAAGATCGTAGATGCGGTCACCTTGCCCGCCGAAGACAAATGGATGGCTTTGGAAGAACAATAGAAAGCCACAGTTGAGGCACTCTAGGCTGAGGTATGGGCTCTGTAGATCAAAGATGATACCTTGTAGACTAGTATGATTCAGGCCAGATCGACCCTGGCGACGAGCAACGCAGTCATTAGCATGCCGAAAATACGCCTCTGCCCTCTTCACGGCGCATCCCTCATACTGAGTCCACACGACTTAGGATTGAAAGTCCAGGCCTGTGTAGAAGTACAATTGGGTCTCACCAGCTTTTTGCATGAACCACTATGAATCTTTCACACATCCCTATTCGAAGAGATTCAACACAGGGACTGGAAAGTGCACCAGCAACTCAACAGCTAAGAAAACATTTGAGGAGAAAACCGCCGAAGTGTCTCAGGCCCAGGCTACATGTACCCTCATCGTTGCGCAGCAGACAGAGTTGGATCATCTAATTAGTAGGCTCTGCGTGGATGTCACAGAAGATATCCTGGCTACTTCCACCCCCCAGGCCAAGATTTACGGGTTTGTTTCCGCGCTATAAGCCTAAAGGAAAAATATTCAGGCAGTTAAGATGCATATGGAACAACAGATTGTAGACTTACAGGTCAAGTTGTAGCCATAAACACCACCAGAAGTAAGGGCCCAGTGAGCTGCGCTGGTTACAGAGGCTACAAATGCTATTACAAGTCAAATCACTCAAGGTGCCGAGTTGTTGGAAACAAATATGTAGCTGTGGACCAAGGTGCAGCGTGACCCCCTCCTGCGCGAAATCAACCAAGCACTACGCCAGAAAGAATAAGATTTTGACCAAATGGAGGCTACTCTGACCACTTTGGTCCCTGCTCAGTGATTGGCCTGACTGCGCACTAGTCATGCGATCAGGGATGACATGGAAGCTCTTCGACAGAGGAAGAAGACTTTGAGTGATCACCTCAAGCCATGGGCAGATGAGGCCCTCAAGCTGTCCCAGGGTGTTGATGTCAAAGTAAAGTAGATGAACCAAACTATGGAGAGCGTCACGGCTACTACAGAAGGCCCAACTTCATAGAAATTGGTATAGGTAGCCCAAAATGTTGTTGCGCAAAGTGAAGGTGTGCTGCCCCCGCTGGTTGAGGTGATCAATCAGATGCAGGTGAAGATGGAGAACCCACGGCCGCAGTGACTTGGGATGAGTCATAAGATTGTGTTGGGGGCCTGTTGGAATGGGGCTCCCTAAGTTGCAAATTTTGTATATTTTTATATTAAGTAGTCTAATGCAGGGGTTTTGGGGTGGGTCAAAGCCCCCAAAGGGTAGACCTAGAGTCCGCAAACCACGGTTTGCATACCACAGGATAACGTAGGCTACATTGATATAAATAGATGAATAGTTTGAGTCTAGAGGTAGGAATGAATTTGGACTGATGCTACATGCGAACTGTTACATCTATTTTGGGTTGTTTTGGGTAAGGACTCCTGCTGGCTGTGTGGGCGGAGATCCTTAGTTTTGCTGTGCGCGGACCCTGCTGGCTGTGTACGTAGGCTGTGTTTTGGGTTGTAACTGGGTTTTTGGGATGCTAATATATGCGGATATAGTTGAAGTATATTTGTGTTATCTGGATCTTTTGTGTTACTGTTGATGCGAATCTTGGAATCTATTTGGTAATGCGAATATATCTATGCTATCTTTTTATACTTTGAACACATCTGTTTTATGGTATAAAGTATATCTGTGATTTTTTATAGATATGTTTATGATATTATGTGCTGGTAATTTTTGATACACACGTGGATGCGAAGGTACTGACTAGATCTGTGCATGGTAATAGCTCTGTTATGATTCATTGCGAATTATAATGATAACGAACCTGCAAATAAACCTATTCTGTGTGAGTTTGAAAGGTTGCGAACACTAATCTGCCTAGACTTACCTACTCTCTCTCTCTAGGTGCGGAAACCTGGTTCCAACACCCTCCCATACTACTTCGGGTGAGACTTTGGCCTGTGCAAGTAGGTCACTACCAAAAGGGCCAGTAGTATAGGGGTTTGTTGGCAAACCTTAACCTCTGAACTTGGGTCAGGACCCCTCAAGCCAACAGAGAGTAATTTCAATTCAAGATTTAACACTTCCAAGATCCAAGAAAGAGATTCAATCTTTCCTTGGTAAGATCAATTTCTTAAGAAGGTTGATTCCAAATTTTTCTGAATTAGTGAAGCATATTACTTGCATGTTTAAGAAGGACAAATAATTCAAGTGGACCATTGCATCTAGAAATTCATTTGAGTTGATTAAAAAAAGCTATCATTAAAGCACCTCAGCTGGTAAGCCCTCAATACTCAAAGCCTTTTTGATCTTCTCATCTCACAAGATACTATTGCTGTTGTTTTGTTACAAAAATATTCAGAAAATAAGGAATCTCCCATAGAATTTTTTAGCAGAGCACTTAGAGATGCATAATTTAAGTATGAAATGTTGGAAAAACATGCTTATGCATTAGTGAAATCTTTAAAAGATTTCAAAGTTTATATTCTACATGCTCAAGTTATTGCTTATGTACCTTCATCTGCTGCTAGAGAGATATTAGTTCAGCCTGACATTGATGGAAAAAGAAGCAAGTGGGTGACTAAATTTATTGAGTTTTATTTAGAGACAAAGCCTCCTAAACTAATCAAAGGTCAAGGATTAGCGAAACTACAAGCTGAAGAAAATTGTAAAGTTTTGGGCTTGAATTTCATGAATGAAAACTTTTTAAGGGAAGATTTCTGAAGCTATATACAACATGGCAGTAGATGTAAAGTTTTCTGAATGTAGCTGGTATAAGGACATCATCTATTTTCTGCATCATTTTAAAACTCCTCCAAATTATGATAAGAGCAGAATAAGATCTTTGAAGCTGAAAAATGTTAAATTCTGCATTAAAGATAATTGTTTATATTAGAAATATCCTACATGAGTTTTGCTGAGATGCATTGATCTAGATGAGTCCAAGAAAGTTATATTTAATATGCATAGTAGTGTGTGTGGAGGTCATCACTATTGGATAACTACTGCATACAAAATATTAAGAGCTGGCTATTTTTGGCTTAGCTTGTTTTCTGATGTATGTGATGAGGCAAGAGCATGTGAAAAATGTCAAAAGTTCACCGGTAAGAATCATTTGAAGTCTTTTCCTCTCAAACCCATAGTTGTTTCTGCACCTTTTCAACAATGGGGCTTAGATTTAATTGGAGAAATTCATCCACCTTCAAGTGGACAACATCGCTGGATTCTTGTTGCAACTGATTACTTCAGAAAATGGATTGAAGCAATACCTACTAGGAATTCTACTCATAAACTTATCATTAATTTTCTGGAGGGAATCATAACCATATTTGGATGTCCATCAAGGTTAGTAGCAGATAATGCAGTTGCTTTAAAGCCACTCCATTGGTAAAATTCTGTGAAGATTATGGCATTCAACTCACTCATTCTACAACTTACTATCCCCAATGGAATGGTTTAGCTAAATCGTCAAACACAAGTTTGGTAAGGATCATCACCAAATTTTTGGAGACAAACAAGAAAGCATGGGATTCAAAACTGAAGTTTTCTTTATGGGTAGACAGGGTGAAAATAAAAAAGTCTATTAATACATCACCTTTTCAAATGGTTTATGGAACTGATATTGTTTTTCCAGTTCAATTGGCCATTCCTGTAGCTAAATTTCTACAAGATCAAGAAGTTGAACCAGATGATATGACTAGGAGAGTTTATCAAATCATAGAAGTGAAACAAAAGCGGGAACAACAATATGATTTTGTGAGAAAATATCAACAAGCTGTAAAGCAAGTCTTTGATATAGGAAATAAAAAAGAAGATTTTCAGATTGGAGATCTAGTGTTAAAGTGGGATGCAAAACATCAAGATATAGGTAAGCATTCCAAGTTTGATGCTTTTTGGCTTGGTCCTTTCAGAATCTCAAACATTTTGCAGAATAATACTTTTAAATTGCAACATCTCAATGGAGAAGAACTGTTTGGAGGCCCATTCAATGTGCGTTTCTCAAAAAATTATTTTACTAAGGCTGTTAGTAGCCTAAGTTCACTGTAAATACCAATGTGTTTCATAATAAGACTCCATAGCCCAATGACAAGTCACTGAAAATACAAAAAATTCTTAGAGCCTCGCAGGGAGAGCTCTATCCCCTGTGGAGCCAATGTTAGCACAATTTCTTGCTAAGTCATGATTTCGTTCCATAGTTTTATTTTAGGATTAAAATTCAAAATATTTCAAAGTCTGACCTCTATTCTTTCAGTCACATATCGCAGATCGCATCACAGTCACTTATCTCAAATCACATATCACAGTGCAACCCTGCTATAAATAATTATGTGATGTATGCTCCATCTTGTGATTGCGATACCCTGATAAGATATATCACATTGCAATTCCGCCACTTTGTTATTACTTTATGTTTCCCTCTCCTAAAAAACCCCAATGCGATTGGTAGGACCTGCCTACTGCCACTTCATTTCACACTATCGTATTGCTTTGTGGAACCACCTTACCTTATTTCTCAATCACCATTTCACAGTTCCTTTGTTATCATCTGCTTCCGCTTCCAAAAAACCCCCAATTGCGATAAAACTAGGAACCATTTCCCTACCACGTCGTTTCGCTTATCACATATCGCAAATCCTATTGCTAACCATCCATGTTTCCCCCTCCGATGGCGATATGCGATAAGCTCAAATCCCCAATTTGTGATAACCCCTCCATCTTGTGATTACGATATATCGCATTGAAATCCTGCTCCGATAATGTATTCACTCCGCTTTAGTCATACCATGTGTCATAGGGTTAATACACATAAAATATTTTTAAATCCTTTTAAAAATCTGATGATAGGTGTTGTATTCTAGTTAGTTATTTTGAGTCAAGTCATTGTATATGTTATACCACATGTGTCAACCCACAGTTAATAATCAAACCGTTTCCAGTTATGCTTGTCTATGCCAAGTCAATCATCCATAAGTTTAGGTACGTGTTTTGCTGAGTTAGAGAGATCATGGTGATCACACCACACTCCATAACTGCTCCAATGGCTACGCACCATTGCTGCTAGAAATTCTAGCCAATCAAAAACACAGTTTGTGGAGGTGACTGTGTGTCATCAAAGAAACTTGCCACAGGCTATCTGAAGATCCTATATAGAAAATGCAACCAAATGAAGGTGGTGATGATGTGTCACATGGTGCACATCATGATCATGAAGATATTTAATGATGGAGAGTGATTTGCATGGGGTGGTGAACCTAGAGTTAGTTTTACAACCACCTAATAAAACAAGAATTTTTCATTTGAAGTCTAAGCTGCTAATTTTGAATTTGCTGAGAGTCATAATTTGAGAAGGAGTCTGTATTTCAGACAAGATCCTAGAGAAGAATACAGGCTAGAACTGTAAGGTAATCTCCTCATATCCTGCCACCTATCATTTGCAGAAGACATAGTCATTTACTTCTCTGAAGATGACTAAAACAAGTGGTAAGATAAATCGAATAGAGCCACAGGGTGCATATTTGGTTGATGAAAATTCGAGGGTGAGAACTCTGTTTATGCAATAATGATGGTATCCTATTTGTACGAGGTTGGAAATATCACATTCAGGAGTTTCCCAAGAGTTTGCAAATTGATTTAATGGACAAGAGGCTACAACTTTGGGCCTCACTTTGTAGGTTTTCTAAGACTCCATTGCAGAAGCCTTTAACCTTCCTCAAGAAGATGAAAGGTGGTTCAAGGGACGATTTGTCACAGGGGGTGTGTTGAGTCTCAAATCTGCATCTTTTCCATACACTTTTCTATACCTTTTTCATCCACCTGAACCTCCCAAGTTGTCAATATCATTGTATATTAATTGCAAAAGAGAATCTAACATGGTTTTTAATTATATTTTTGTGTCTGTTGTTTGATTTAGATTTTGCTCATTTAGCTGCGGAATCTTGCCACTTTCCGCAGCTGCTGCAACTTTCCGCAGCCATTTTGTGAAACTCTATGTTACAGGTGTCTTCAGGAGAAACGAGCCACATGGGCAAGTTAGAAATGATGTGGACATGGATCATGTCCTATTGGCTCAAGAAAATTCATCTAGGGAGGCTGCAGTCAAAGGTGGCCAAATGGAAGTCAACCGTAGAGTTCCACGGTGACAAGACTCTGTTTCGTGTCACGTGGAGATCTATATGGCCGTTTCTGAATTGCGGAAGACAAATCAACATCTGTACATGGTCCCATAGCCGAATTCAAACATCCACTCCTCATAGATTTACTTTCCAACGCGGCCATGATCCTAGATCTTTGGACGTAATGGTTTACGTGTTCTCCATCAGCATAAATTTCAGGGAATTAGTTATATTTCCTTTGTTATAAATAACGTGTTTGCATACGCATATTAGATTAGTCTCTGTTAGTTTTTATTAGTCTGCTCTGTAATGTAATTACGTTGCCACTGTGCCGTAATATCACCTTTCTGTTATGACTGCATTTTAATATAAGAAGACTCTGTTTCCAAACGTAATTCGTACTTGAAGATTGTTGCCAAGGCTGGTGTAGAGGGCCCTTGCACTCGCCAAGGTTCTGTGCATTATTGTATAGTTCTTGTTTTATTTCTTTAAAGCTCATTGTGCCATAATCCATTCACATGTTTATACATTGCATCTTTCATGGTATATATGCTTCATTTCTGTTTATAATCTTTCATGCTTTCCATTTTACTTTTGTCTTTCATGTTTTATGTTATTGATCACTGATCAGTGTTCTTGTTTCAGGTTATAAATAGGCAGCCCGGGCATTTGCATAACTTTTTGACTAATGACATGGAATTAATATTGTTCTGCTGCTAATTTGCTTTTCTTAGTTTCTGTTTAATTTCAGCACTGCTTTGTTTATTTCAGTTTTGCTCATTTGCTTCAGTAGTTAGATTTAGATATATTAAATTGCTCATAACATCTTCAGTTACCTCCGAAAGCCACAGCTAGACTGATGGTGAGGGATTGAATTATGAATGTGTGGTTTGATATTAGTTTACTTTCTACAAGTTAGATATATTAGATTGCTCATGACATCTTCAGTTACCTCCGAAAGCCACAGCTGGACTGATGGTGAGGGATTGAATTATGAATGTGTAGTTTGATATTAGTTTACTTTCTGCAAGTTAGATATATTAAATTGCTCATGACATCTTCAGTTACCTCCGAAAGCCACAGCTGGACTGATGGTGAGGGATTGACTTAGGAATGTGTAGTTTGATATTAGTTTACTTTCTGCAAGTTAGATATCGGGTTACTCAAGTTGTTTATGGTTACCTCCGAAAATCATAGCTGGACTAATGATGAGGGATCAGAAGATAAGTTGATGTAATTTGATTTAGATTTACTTTGTTGCAACTTTTGGATTTATTTCAGCATAGTTTCTTTTGTGTTTAGACAGCAGCAAGGATAGTTTGGTTTTCATGCTCAATAGTTCACTGTTTGATTTATTAGACTAGCAGCACATTTTCATTTCAGCAGCACATTTTCATTTCCTTTCAAGTTTTGTCATTGTATGTTTCAAATTCTTTTTTTTAAGTTTCAAGTTGGTAAATCATTATAGAGGATATCATTTCCTTGAAAAATCATAACCATACTTGTTTTTATTTCCATCTCACATTAGAAAACCAAAAACGACAAAAAGTTAAGAAATAGGTTATCTTGCACATATAGTGCGCCGCACTTCATCAGCTTACGAATCCCGGATTGATAAATTAATGTAGCAATTTAGGACACACTAAATTGACCAAACATGGTGATCTCAACATCTTCCTTAAGGATTCTCACAAAGATACAAATTGGGAAAAGGCATCCCAAGCAGCTACCTTAAGAATGGCTGGGCAAAGGAAATCAAACTTATCAAGATATACCTCACATGTGAAAGAAGGTATACAATGGTATTCCTTTATCACATGAGGTTCCTTTTTCATATTGCAGGGATGAAAATAATGAATATACCATTTTTCCCGTTGAAAGGCCTGACCAAGATGTTAGCAAGGGTTCAAACCCATAATGATGTTTCTGAGTATAACTTGTACCATCAAGCTTTGATAAAAGTTCTGGTTGAAGAAGAGCCGAAGAAGAGAAACCAAACTTGGGGCCATTTTCTGTGCTATAGGGCAGGAAAACATGCACCTACACCTCCAATTCCACAGTTAGACCCTCAACCTGCAAAAAGAAGAACAAAAAGAAAGGCCTAGAAAGAAAACATTCATAAAAAGGCCAAAGGTAAGAAAGTTTCTGCAGGAAAATCTGAAAGAAAGGTGGAAAAAGGAGAGAGCTCCTCAGCAAGAAAGCCAAAGTCTATGAAGATATTACTCCCTATTCCTCCATTTAAAAATGAATACACTAGAGCCCTAAGATGGGGGCCTGCAACAACAGATAAGTCAAAGGCACAAGTGCTACTGGAATTTCTAGAAGCACCTATTTAGAAAAATTTGCAGAAGGAGTATCAGCCTACTCAATTAGTTGAAGAACTAATTAAGGATGCTGGTTATGAAATTAGCAGCAAGAAGAAGGAGGAGGCTAAACATATTGCTAGCTCTAGAAAGAGGCACAAAAGAGAGAGAAATAAGTTTAGAATAAAATCCAAGGCTCTTCTCAAGCCAAGCCTATTGACAGAAGTTATTGACATTGAAGAGAAACCTGAAGGGTCAAAAGCAGAGAAAACAGAGAAATCAATGAAGGAAAGCAAGAACAAGAACCTTTCAGAACAACACTCATAGTCCACAAAAAGAATAAAAACATAGAAGGGTGCTAAGGAAGACAAAGACCCTGTCAAGGAGCCAACTACAAGAGCTATCGGGTCCAAAACATTAGCTGCTGACAACAAAACTGATTTAGATAAACTGGCTGAAGCTGCAGTACATATAGAGGAAAGGTAAAAAGGGTTTTTAATGCAAGTACCTTTTTTGCTAATCAGTTATGAATTTTTAAAAATAGCCTACGTGTCATGGAATACAAGTCAACACAAAAGTTTCCACATTTTCTATGTATTTTTGAAAAAGAAACAGGGTGCTACTAGAATTTCCGGTAGCATTCCATATTTTGCACAATTACAGGTTTTAACCGGAATTTTTAGTAGCACCTGTTATAATTGAATTTTGACACTTGTCAGCATGTTTTTCTGAGACAGTTAAGGATGGATAATAACCCATAACTAAATGGATAATACAAGTGATGGTGAGAGGTATTTATGAGGTCTTATTAAATGAAGCTACATGGTTATTAAATATCCAAGACACAAGGAGATAATTCAACAGAAAAAAGGGCATCATGACAACACACTCAACATTCTAGCCCATAATTCTTCTCTTCTTCTTTCTCCATATTTCATTTCTGTTAGATTTCGATGAGATAAGGATGTAATGTATTTTGACACATAGGTCATGTTAGAGTTAATGTTTTCCTTATTTTTAGAAGAGATGGAGTTGGTTCCTCTCTTGCTATATATAGAAATTTTAAATACTATAACCAGGTTGGATGTTAGCCTACCTAAAGACTGCAAACAATATAAAGAACCTTTTTTCTTCATGCTGGAGGATTTTTTGATTCAAGAAACATCTAAGGTGTGGTGTGTATATTTTCTTTGTTAATTTCTTCTAAAATATAAATTTCAGCAACTAGTGAAGTGTGAGTGAGAAGCTGTTAAAGGATTTAACATTAAATTATCTACTTTCAGTTTTCTACAAGTTATATGTTTGTAATAGAACATGTAAGTGAAGGTTTCATAAAGGATTTGTGGAATTCTTTATACATGAAATCTATTTTCTAGTGTTGTTTGTTTAACATAAACAGAGTTTCAAGTTAAAGGCCATAATCAGTTTTGTGACTGATTTAGGATAGGAATATTTCCTGAATTAGGTACCAACTATTCATATTTATTCCATTTGTGTACTCTACTCCCTATACTACCTTTTACCCACACAGGTCATACTTTCCACAACTTTTCAAATGCATGAATGTCTTAAAGAAGATAAAATTATTTCAAAATATTTGAGAAAACTATCCCACCACTCAAAAAACCCATTTAAAATTTGAAATGAACTATGATGTGTAAGGCTTACTCCTTAAGCAGTCAAGGAGTGACTTCTTACACTAACACGTAGGACATCAAATTCAAATAGGAAGGTATTTGTATCTTCTACTACCATTCCTTGAGAAGATAGAAGAGACGACAAAGGAATATTAGTAATGGGAGCGTCATCTCTTACTTCTTGTATTGGAAACTCAAAGGTAGTGATAGTGCCATCTATCTTAGTATTTTCATCTCCCATAATTGAATCTCTTGATTCCTGACGTGATAAATCACCTTCAGAATGCTTAGGCGACTCTCTTATAGGTGAGGGATTGTGAGATGACAGGTTAAGCTTCTTTGGGGCTGGATGCTTCATCGCACTGCCTGAATCCAATACTTCATTGTTTGATCCTGATATAATCTTCTCATCTGACCAAACATAGGAATGGTAGCATAGGATAAATCAAGCTGCAATGTTCCCTTCAACTTCGCTCCCCAAGATCTGGAAAAGAAGCATGCCAAATCTAGGAGGAATATCCGCCACAACCACATCCATCAAAACATTCTTGGTTGGAATCTGATCTAAGCTAACCACCAAATATTTGATAAGCCCAATGCATATTAATCTACTGGAATCGAAGGAATAAAGATCATGATATTTCCTAGTGATGTCCAATCCCAATTTCTCCATGATTGCCCTCGTCATGAGATTATGAGAAGCTCCAGAATCAAACATGGCATTATGTAACACAAAATCATGCAATCTAAGGCTGATATAAAAAGGAGGCACATCACTATCGGGAGACTCACCATCCAATGCTAGACCAAAGATCAACTCAGGTTGATCATCTTCCACATTCACCATATCAGACATTGGATCGAAATTCAAAATTTTAGATACCTGACCCTTGTAGCTGCTATTTTTCATCAACTCAGTCAAAGGAATGGAAACTTTTAACTTAGCTATTTCACTCTCTAAGTTAAAAACTGAAGCCTTTTCTACCTCTTTGGATGGAACATCCTTCTTTTGAGCTTTCTCCCTTGATACAATTAGCTGATTAGATCTTTCATTTGCTGATGGAGACTTGCTTGTAGTAGGATCAGCTACCTCGTTTCCCTTCTTCTGTGCAATGGGTGCATCATTCTTTGGTGCTAAAACTTCCTTTCTCTTTTGGATTGGGTTGATAGGCACATCTCTGTTTCTAAGTGAATATTGACGCTGCTGGGTAGAAAAAGCATTCATATAACCTCTCTGATACTCATCCGACTCTTCTTCAAGAGCTGCATCATTTGCCAAGATAAAATCTTCATCCTTTTGTACAGCTGAGTTTTCTGCATGCTCCTCATCTTCGGTGATAAAGGTTGGCATATCATCAGGTGTAAAAAAGTGATTTTCTTCTCCTATTACATTATCTTCATCATCTGATTCCAGACCAACAAAATTCTATTGTAAAGGAGTCTTTACCTGCTGTTGTACTGGTGGTTCTTGTGCTTGCTGCTCTCGTTGTTTGATCCTGAACTGTGGTTGCTGATGTCCACGAAAATTAGAATTTCTGATCTGCGGTTCAAGCTTATCAAGTGTCAGTCTTTCAATCATCTTTTCCACCTTGTGAAGTACTTGATCTGAAGTAGAAGCTTCTTCCTTTATCACGACTTTCTTTTCAGCTCTCAATCTCGCTCTCTTGTCATTCAAATTAGCTTCAACACTCACGGAAATTTTCTGCATGTCCTCCAAAGTGGCTGGATCTCTTTCTCTCAATTGATAGGTCATGTCTAGATCAAAACCATCTGGAAACTTTAGCAAAGTTGACTTCCTAGATGGCCTTAACTCATCAGGAATTGCATTGTAAACTGCATTAAATCTGATACAATAGTCTTGGACTGACTCACCTACGTTGCACTTGATCTTGGTATATTCAGAAGTGATCTGAAGAGGATCTTTCTTTACTTCCCACGGATCTAAAAATTGTCTCTGCAGCTCAGCCAATGTAGCAATACTTCTAGGCTGCAAAGCTCTGAACCACTTTCTTACTTCACCTCCAAAATTTTGCACAAACAATCTCATGGTCACATTTTCTGCATCAATTTCATGAAGATCAAAGAAGTCTGCCATTCTATAAATATGCTGCTGAGTAGTGACACTTTGAGGAGTTCCATCAAACAATGGGATCTTACTTTGATAATCAGCGGGCATGGCATCCAAGTTTTGAGGCAACACAAGAGGTGTGAATCTAGCAGCCATTGCTCTTGGTGGATTTATAACCGGTCTTGGAGAAACAGGTGGAGTAGGAGCAATAGATGTATGAGGTGTATGTGGTGTGGATGGAGGCGATACTACTGCAAATTGTTGATCAGAAATAGATGGTTGAACGGGAATGGTAGGAATGAAAGGAGGCTGGGTTTGAACTTGTGAATCAGATGTAACAACTGATGGCCCAAGTGTTTCAGATCCAGACTCTATGAATTCAGGAATATTTGTTGCCACAATGGAGTTTTTAATATTCAATATGTAACTGTCAATGGATCTATTAGCCTGTTCAATTTCAAGATACTTGATAAACTCTAGATTTATGATAGTAGAACCAATATCACTTTCAAACTTAGTCTCAAACAACGACAACTCAAATTTTTCGTCAAATTCAAGATCTTCAAGCAATTCAAACACAGCGGGGCATGAATGAGATTTGAACAGAGGAATCACGGGACTTTCTTGATGAAGGATTATTGAAATCAGATTGGGATTCTCATACACTAGAGGTGGATCGGGATCCAGATTTTCTCTATTATGTCTTCTGGAAGCCAGTGTGTTGAATTGTTTTCAAAATCAAAGGGACAAAACCAACTTGTTCAGCCTATCAAATTATAGACTCATCACCCAAAAGTCCAGAACGATCTGATGTACTGGGGAAATTTACAATTCAAGTGTCATGTTTACAAGCTAGACTGGAGATTGACCGAAGCAGCGTTCATCTACTTTCGCTGATGCAAAGTAAGAGTGTTTCGAAGGCTACCTGGCATAACTTCAGGCTCTGTCTATAGCTTAGAAAACAAATAACACCAAAAAGCAAACCATTTGAGTCCCTAGTATGGTCGCCACTATGTTATTGCCTAAATCTACCTCAGGCTGAAAGAAGGCAGAGTTCAGGGTAACATCAAACCACGCTCAGTCTGGTAGCTAGCCCTACCAAAACAGGAGAGGGCTCTCTCCAGGTCAATCTCAGCAAAAATAATGGAAGGGGATTGAGATGACTTGAAATAAAGGCTAATTTTAGGCTAGGTATATAATTAAAGAGTTTGATTGTGTTTTTTGGGGTTTTTTTTGGATCAAAGGGAAAGGCAGTTTTGGGTGCGGGGATAAGGCCTAGTTTTTGCAGAGTTCTGATGGGGAAAGGAAGGCAATTGTTTTGATGCTTTAGGTTGAATGAATGGATGGTTCAGACTGGTGAGGAGCTGAAGAGGGAAAGAGGCTTTCAAGAATCCTCTTCAAACAGATGAAAACATGGAAAATTAAACAAAACTGAAGGCAGAGCAAAGCAAGCTAATGAATTCCACCTTTATCACTCATTTGTTTAATTTAAGAAGAAAGGAGAAGATAAATGATACACATGAACACCAGTGAACTTACAATTACATAGAGAAAAACACCATCAAAACACAAAGCCACATGGATCCCAAAGAGTGTTGCAAACCCTGGTCTATTCCTTTACCAAAAGTGCAGAGATGAAATGTACAATCAAGTGCCAAGCAACCCCAAGTGTCCAACCCTGAAAATGACTGAAGAACTACATGATATAGAAAAGCATAACTCATTCCCATGCCTCTAGGGGTCGAGCTCATCATTCTAGGAGCTGTTTCAACCATATCTAAACTAAGAACTGAAAAATAGGCAATGAAACAACTTGCCTCTATATGGTAGGAAATTGATTCATTCACTTACATTTCACTTTTTGGTGAATGAATCTACTAAGATGAGTAAAAATGTGCCAAAATTACATCATGGTCATGAAATTACGTCAATTTACATCAAGAGTTACATGAAAAAGTCAAACTGGCCAAAACTAGGCGAAATTCTGAGCTGCTGAGTGAAAAATAGGCCAAATTTCTCTATGCGTCGCGCCTGAAATCTCTATGCGTAGCACAAGTTTGAGGCTGATTTTGAGGGCCTTCCTGAAGTCCAAATTGAGTGTAGGATAGCTTTTTGGAAAGCCCTGCCTGTCTACTTTCCAACCCAAGTAGAATTTCTGGATTTGGTTGCCATTTTCCCCTCCAAAAGTTCAATATCCCAACACTGCTTCTTGTGTGTGCAAAAAGTGGCAGAAAGGCCATTTTTAGGGTGTTTTTGGCCCTTTAGGCAACCCAGAACTTGATGAAATCATTAAAAAATCCATAGGCATGCACAAATTTTGATAAAAAATCCAGAAATAAAAATTTTTCCTCCTGAAGAGCTGCCAATTATAAGTGCGCGCCAAGTGGCGCTACGCGTCGGGTAGGAAAATCTGTGTTTAGGCCAAAAAATTCAAAATTGAAATTTTTTTTCCCAAATTTCTTGAAATTTGGGCTGAATTCCCACCATCAAGCACTATGCTAGGCCAAAGAAGCTTCGGCCAAAATTTGGAGCCTATCATGCCTTTTGCGACGCTTTAGTGCCCTCCTTAGCCTTGCCTTCAGGATCTTGATCCTCGCTTTGCAAACATGATGTCGCGCCCAATAATGGTTCTTCATGTGTCTGAGCATGTTATTTTCCTTTTTTTCCTTCACCAACAACTTCTCAAGATGAATTTTGACCCTCTCAAGCCAAGTCTCTCTGTCAGCCTCAATCTCCCGCTCAATGGGTGTCATCTTTGTTGGGCTTCTTCGGGCAGCCTGCCGATTCTCATGGATGTTTTGCAACTCCATGATCGTCTGCTGATCCTCCAACTATTTTTTGTGCTACTCTAGATAGTTTTTGATCCATTGAGCTCTTTGCAATTTGTCGGTCAATGTGTCGATCTCAGCCTTCTGCTCCTGAATGATCTCTGTCAACTTTGATCTTGGAGAGCTCAAATCCTCATCAATAAGTATGAAATCAGTATCCTGGCCACCTGAAGGGCCTTCCTCTTACATAGGCCTCTTTCCTCTATCCTTTACCTGTACCTATGCTGCTGATGATGGCAACGAGACCCCTTCCACCCCCGATGGAGATAATACTCGTCGGGCTGCTGCAAACAATACTCTGGTGCCTCTCTGATAAGTAACAAACACTGGCACACTGATAGGCTCTGTCTCGTGACCTTCAGGATGATGTGAAGGTTCACCTGCATCATGGACAATCTCCAGAGGAGGCTGAGGGGCTATGAAGAAGTCACGAGAAATGAAATCCTCCCATGCAATACCCTGCAATCCAAGCTGATGTACAACAATGATCTTGATGAGCGCATAGTGATAACTACTGTTGTACTGCTGCTCGTGCGTCTTCTTCTGCACAAGAGTGGTCATTCGATCGATGTTTCGGCACATGAAATAAGGAATGTTCATCATCCTCACTCTAGTGAAATTCATCAATAACCTGATGTGGTAGGCATAGAGGCGTGAGAACCGACCCTCACAACTGAAGTATCTGATAATAAGTTTCATCAAAGGCGCATAGGATTCCTTTAGGAATCGAAATGGGAATACCCTACTGAGCTGTCTCACATAGCTAGGCCTGATGTATGGTTCATAATTCACTCTGTCCACCTGCTATCTTTTGTTCCACTGTTCACCCACATTCGGTATTCCAGTTGCTTGAGAAATGGTTTCTGGTGTCAAGGTGAAATTTACACCAGCAAGAGTTACCTGACCATCATGCAAATGTAATAAAAATAACTGAGCCAACTCCTGATGATGCTAAATCTAAGAAATCATCTCACAATACTGATAGCATGACTGCTCTCGAAAACACACCATGGAAAATTGGCAGGCCTGCAATTGGGTCAATGAGGTGGGCTCCTCTCTCACATGTTTGCCACCTTTACGAGGCCTTCCTCCTGCATAGGCCTCTTTCCTCTGTCCTGTATCTGTACCTGTGCTGCTAATGACGGCAACGAGACCCCTTCCACCCCCGATGGAGATAATACTCGTCGGGCTGTTGCAAACAATACTCTGGTGCCTCTCTGATAAGTAACAAACACTGGCACACTGATAGGCTCTATCTCGTGACCTTCAGGCTGATGTGAAGGTTCACCTGCATCATGGACAATCTCCGGAGGAGGCTGAGGGGCTGTGAAGAAGTCACGGGAAATGAAATCCTCCCATACAATACCCTGCAATCCAAGCTGATGTACAACAATGATCTTGATGAGTGCATAGTGCTAAATACTGTTGTACTGCTGCTCGGGAGTCTTCTTCTGCACAAGAATGGTCATTCGCTCGATGTTCCAGCACATGAAATAAGGAATTTTCATCATCCTCACTCTAGTGAAATGCATCAATAACCTGATGTGGTAGGCATAGAGGCGTGAGAACCGGTCCTCACAACTGAAGTATCTGATAATAAGTTTCATCAAAGGCGCATAGGATTCCTTTAGGAACCGGAATGGGAATACCCTGCTGAGCTGTCTCACATAGCTAGGCCTGATGTATGGTTCATAATGCACTCTATCCAGTTGCTGTCTTTTGTTCCACTGTTCACCCACATTCGGTATTCCGGTTGCTTGAGAAATGGTTTCCAGTGTCAAGGTGAAATTTACACCAGCAATAGTTACCTGACCATCATGCAAATGTAATACAAATAACCGAGCCAACTCCTAATGATGCTGAATCCGAGCAATCATCTCACAATACTGATAGCATGACTGCTCTCGAAAACACGCCATGGAAAATGGGCAGGCCTGCAATTGGGCCAATGAGGTGGGCTCTTCTCTCACATGTTTGCCACCTTTACGAGGCCTTCTCGGTGCATGTAGCTTAGTGGTAGAATCACTATCTCTGTCATATGATGAATCAATGTCTGTCTCCATAATGTCCATGCAAGGTGTATGTTTGGCTTGTTGAAAATGAGAAATGAGAATTTGGTTGTTTTGTCTTAGTTTCCAAATATATGGTGGTGTGAGAGGGAGTGTGGGAAATATGGGCAGTGGGAACAATGGAGTCTTGTCAAGTGGTAGTTTGTCCTTTGAGAATTTGACAAACTTTGGGAACAATGGACAGTCACTAGACTGTTTGGGGAACTTGAGGCTTTGGGAATTTTTACACATGAAATGGAAAAAGGAGAATGAGAGGAAATGAAATCGGATATAATGGAATAGGGGAGGGACTATAATGATAGTATGACAGTGATGGGAAAGGAATCACAGGTGGGAAATGGAGTTGGAGTATTTAGCACCAAAATGACTTTTAAATCACCATTTCAAAACCCTAAGGAGCAGTTTTAACAAAAGGATAGGGTTTGAATTTTGACATTACAAATTCTCAAAACCAATCTTTGAAACCACACCAAAAACTATTCAATGGAAATTGCAAGACCATTTGAACTTACATGGAGAAAATGGGATCGAGAAATTTGAAATTTGTTGGAAGTAATGATGAAATTTGGGGTGTCGGCGCTGGGCGCCGCGCACGTAACCCAATGCACCGCGACTGGTATGTGTGCTGCGCTAGTTCCAAATTTCAAGGAGATGGGCGGCTCTATGCGCCGCGACTGTTATGTGTGCCGCAACCTTCACCCAACGCGCCACGCAGGTAACTCACCCACAGTCTCAGCCTCCAAACTCAATTTCGCTCTCCTCCAAAGTTTGACTCGGCTTAATGATGTCTCTTGGTGCAAATGAACTGTTTGAATATGAAAATATCTTATATACACAAAGGACTTTGATTTTTGTTTTGAAATAACCCACTTTCTAATGTTTGAACTTTGACATTTTCACTTTTTAAAATAAACTCTATTTTTGTTTGTTTCCTTTGATTTTTGAACTGATGATGAATCTCTTGTCTATTTTTTGCAGGGATATCTGGCATGGAATTTGGCAAAGGCGACCAGGGTTGCGCCTGAAGAACTTCACAACTGAGAAAAAATTGAAAATTACATTACATTTATTACAAAGGATGAATTTGACGATTTTTATTCAAAACAGAGTTTTGAATAAGAATCATGATTAAGAATTATAACGATGAAAATTTACACTGAAAACCAAACTTCCTCATGTGCCTGCTGACATTATTAGATATTTTGAAGACTAAATTTACGAAACCCTAGACCTAGTGGGACTAAAAACCCTAAAATGACTCTTTGGCAAACATGAGGCCAAACATGACTGTAAATGACTTTAAAATTGATTTTGATGAATAGACACGGACCAGCAGGTACAAGACATGAGGGATATGAGTGACTAGAACCTTCCGTCAGATGATCCATGCTCCTAATGGGATGCAGATGACTGAACTGAAAGAGACACCTAAAATGAAATGCAACAAAAGAGATTTTGATCTTTGACGGAGGGATGAAGATACCGACTCTAACAGTACCCAGGGACAATACCTAAAAGAGAAAAAGAGAACCAGAAAGACTTCTCCATGTTTGTCCTAGTTAGCCAAAAAAAGACGTATCACTCCATTATATTTAAAAAAAATGGAAAATTAATAGGTTATAAAAAAGTATGCTTTCTACAACCAAGAAAGGGACAGTTAAGATGTAAAGCTCTGCAGGTTCGAAGGAAAAAAGGGAAAAAATAGGGAAAGAAGGTATCTAAAATAGGCACAAAAACTACACCCAACAACGATCTAACTTCATCCACATTTATAGGAGCTTCCCACTCCATGATGGCCCTTATATTTTCTGGATTTACTACTATACCCTCCTTGGAGACAACATGTCCCAAGTAATGTACCTCTGTCTGAAAGAAACTTCACTTGCTAAGCTTGGAATACAACTGATTCTCTCTTAGAAATATCAACACTATTTCTAAATGATTGACATTCTATTCCTCATTCTTAGAATATACCAATATATCATTAATGAACACAATAACAAACTAGTCCAGATAAGGACGCACCACACTATTCATCAAGCACATAAAAGTAGCTCGAGCATTAGTCAAACCAAATGGAACTACAAAAAACTCATAATTCCCATACTTGGTCATGAAGACAGTCTTTTAGATGTCCTCTTCTTTAATGCGTACCTACTGGTATCATGGTCTCAAATCAATCTTTGATAACACTGCTGCTCCCTTCAATTGATCAAACAAGTCATCAATCCTCAAGAACTGGTACTTGTTCTTGATCGTCACCTTATTCAGTTGCCTATAATCAGTGCACAACATAAGAGTACCATCCTTCTTCTTCATGAACAATACTGGTGCACCCCAAGGCAACACACTTGGTCTAATGTATCCCTGGTTAAGAATTTCCTTCAACTACAACTTCAACTCTACCAACTCCAATGTGCTCATCCTATAAGGTGCCTTTGATGCTAGTGCTACTCATGGTACCAACTCAATAGAAAATTCTACTTCCATGTGAGGAGGAAAATCTAGAATATTTGCTGGAAACACATCCTAAAACAGGGTACCTATTGAATATTTCCACATCCTCAACATCCTTTCCCTTATCACTAGAAATATTAACTGCAAACATCACATTCCCTTTCTTGCAACTGAGCTTAGCCTACATAGTTGTGACCATCCTAACTGATGTAGGCTTCTTCTTCCCCAAAAAGATTCTCTTTTACCCATTATCATCCAGGCACTCAAGAACCTTCTCATAGAAATCTGATTTGGTCCTGTGAAGATACAACCAATCAATGCCCAAAAGCATGTTATATGATCCCAGTGATAGTACATTCAAATGTGCTATTGTAGGCATTCCATTCAACTCAAATGCATTAGATATTACCCAATGATGAACTCTATTCTTAGTACCAGTATCCAACTGCACCAACCAAGACTTTGCATGCACTTCTTTTCTCAAGCCACACTTATCCACTAGGTTAGGATTAACATAAATATAATTAGATCCATGATCAATCAAAATAGAAATAATTTGATCACAAGCTTACCGTCCATCTTGATAATAAATGCTTGGTGATATGCCTTCCTGTTGTCCACAACTGCATAAATTTGAGGAATGCTATGCATAACCAACATCCCCAACTGTCTGTGCTTCCTGAGCACTATATATCTGAGTCTTACCACCCTAGTACAATGGAAAATCCTTCTTACGATGATATTTTCCACATATCCAACATTGAAATGGTCCAATACCATCACCTCAAGTTTGTTGTTCTCCAGGTTGCGACCCATGTACCTTCTCAATTACATTGAAATTATTATAAGGAACCACATTTTCTTTCTCACCTGCATCCTGAGGTCTTCCCTACTTCGGTGACCAATTCCCTTTAAATTTATCATTTCCCTTCAAATCACACTTAGGCTCAACATTACGCTTTGAATACTCATAAAAATGCTTCAAATCCTGGATGGCCTCCTCCAACAATATTGGCTCATCAAACTCAATCTGGTCTCTATATGCTACTGAAAATCCACTGATGAATCTATGAATGTTATCCTTCTACTCCTGGAGATGAGGAACATATCTCAACAACTCCAAGAGCCTGATAGTATACTCATCATCTGTCATAGAAGCCATACATAGCTCATAAAAATCCTTAGCTCTATCATCATAATACCTATTTGATAAGTACTTATTGAAGAGCCTCTCAAACTCATCCCAAATCGAGTCTTATGTCTGAATGTCATTGAAATCCTTCACATCTTCCCACTAGATATTTGCTTTCCCTTTAAGACTGAAGGTGGCTATCTTGGCTTTCATGTTATTTAAATAGTTATGGAATCTTAAGAATTTCTTCATCCCAAGAAACCATGTCTCTGCATCTTCTGACTTCTTCATCTCTTCATCGAATGTAAGGGGCTTCACTTTCTTGAACTCCTCAAGCAAATACTCACCCCTCCTATAAGAATGATGACGATGATGACTATGATGTGTCTCCTAGATGAGGAAATAGAATGATGCCCATACATATCGGTCATCCTGTCAGGTCTATCTAGTGATCTTCCACCTCTAACTGTGTCCCCTCTATCCAACCTATATCCAGATTGAGATATGCTACCATAGGCTCCGTTATTTTTCTCTTCTTTCTCTTAACTAATCGTCACTTGTCCCTATTTCTGTAACTCAGAAAATATATGAAGAATCATTGCATTGACCTATACCTACTTCTCCTAAGCACTTTCAAGTCTTTCTTGTGCCTCAACCAACTTGTCATTGTCTGCTTTACAAATTCTAATCTATGCCCTTAAGCTCCTCAATGTATCTGCTATACCATGAGAATACTCATCTCCTTATCGCCCAACTGATTTTTAGGGAGAGTCACTAGAATTGTAGTCTACCATTTTTCTTCTCATCTTGGATTCTCTTCTTCCTACAAGCATACCATGTCAGAAAAAAAAAATAGATAACAAAATCAAATCCATACCTCTTTGATGTTGAGGAGAGGCTTATCTCATCTACAATATCAGTCAACATTAGCATGTACAGGTATAATCATAAGAATATCCATATAATAGCATATCAACATATCATCATAACAACATCATGGATGACCACACCAACTGTATACCATGATCCCATGCATGAAAACCATAAAATTGACAACAACAGACTTTATCCAAAGAGAGCGCAACTTGTCTCTGATACCACCCTATAACCGCCTCCTCCCACATTTACCCAATTTCACCTGCTTGCCTGGGGTAAACATGAGTTGAGGGTCACTATGATAAGAATCAACCTCCTATATGACCTTAAGGAATTGGAGTCAACAAATTAATACCTTATTGACTTCCATCATGTGCTACAATACCTCCAAGAGAAACCCAACCCCTCCAAGTGTCCAACCCCTAAGATAAATCTCTCTTTCACTTAACTGGAACCTCAACTGCTCCATTTCCAAGGCATGCAAGTGACTATAGCTCTCTATTTTCTCTCCATAGGACTTCCTACCATCAAATGTAGACTTTTCCAGTGAATTATATGCTAGAAACCCTGAATTCAAAGCCACTTTTTCAGGGCCAGGACTCAGGCCTCTGCCAAGAACTCAGTGAAATGTTTAGAAATGATGAATGACATAGAAACGAGGCTTATAAAAAAAAACTTGAACCAATACTTGACATGACCTATCCTAACCAGGATTGACATTCCGTCAAACACTTGGTAAACATGAAAACTACAAGTCATGTGTTATCACCAAAAAAATGAAACATCATTTGACAAAGTTATATAGGTTCATGTGTCAAAGGTAGGGTTGTAGGATTCATTTTTTATATATACTTGGTCAAGGAAAATTTTGAATTTTTCTTGTTTAAGCTTACCCTAAGGTCCAAACCCACTCACTTTCAAATCCCCTCATGTCACATCACTCATAATTTTCTGACAGATTTTAATTCGCAAGATTTTTGCACTGAAATAGTCATTTAAGCCAAGAACCCACAGTTTCGTAGCGAAATACACTGAGAAATGTCACTTTTCGCTATGAAACTGCTGATAATTTTGTAGCGAAAACCTCCAGATTTACACTAAACACGCTACAAAAGTGTGGTTTCCTATCTGTCTTGTCAGATTAGCAGTTAGGTGTCATAATATCGTTGGGAAAGGGTAATTTATATACCATTCCAGTCATTAAGGGACAAAATCAAGGTACATGGTCAGGTCTGAAGTCATCATCACCATTTTAGGCATGCATGAGTCATCATTGAGTTATGAGTGGACATCAAACTTCAAAATATTTCCTAATTTAGTCATTTCTCATTCTTCATTTCTTCTTCGCATGATATCGAGCTCTAGAGAGCTATTGCATTGAGCCAAAGCCGTGGCTGGTGTTTTCAAAGGTTTACAAAGATCACTGGTCAGGCGAGGCTAAGAAATATCAACTGAGGCTGAGAAGGCATTAAAGAAACCATGGAAAAAAAAAGAAGGACAAATAAGGGTGGACAATGTCTAAGATATGAACCAACAGATATGAATCTGATCAATGAAGACCCAACAACTGTAAAAGTCTTCAGGAGGATAGGATTCTTACAGTTTTTTGAAAGATTACAAGGCTGCCACGTATAGGTCTCCAAAGAATTTTCTTTAAACTTCAGTGGAACAACTACTAAAGTGGGGATTCTTAATCTTTCCATTACACCAGAGGTCATTGCAGCAACAATAGTGATTCCAAGGGGACAATAGAAGTGGTTCAAAGGGTTCAAGTTCAACATGGAGCAGTGAAAAGATTTTATGAAGTCTGAAAACAGTGAAATGGACCTTGCTAATGCCATTCCAAGAAGCTGCATGAAGGATAACTACTCAAAATTGCTGCTCATTATCTAAAAGTATTTTACTTGTGAAGGGAGATACCATCAGTTTACTCTTATCATTTCAAGCTTCTCCTACACTTTACTAGTAAGATATCTCTTGATATTCCTTTCTATTTACATAGAAGTTTATAAAAAATGGTAGATAAGGTCCAAGCGAAATATGAAGGGAGTGAGACTTCATTGTTTCATCATGGTTTAATTAAATCACTGGTTTTAGATGAGCTCCAAAGACAAGGCAGAGACTTGTCTTCCTTTTTGTTTGTTAGTGGTTTTGAGTTGGATGCTCTTACTCCTACAAGAAATCCTAAACCTAGGGGGATCCCATCACCCTTAGTAGCAGAACAAAGTGAACCATTGGTGGCAGAACCAAGTGAACCATCAAGAGTAGAACCAAGTGAACCAGTCATGATAGAAACAGAGAAATTGTAGTGTTTTGATACACCCAATGTCCCACCTGCAAAATAGAAATCAAAAGTGGTCAAACCTGCAAAACAAAAACAAGCTCTGAGTAAACAAGGAACTAAAAGGATGAGAAGGAGTCAAATAGTGGCTTTAGAAGACAAAGTAGTGATTGTAGAAGACATAACAGTAACTAAAGGAAATATAGAAGACATATTACATGCCATTGACATAGAAGAGACTCCTATAGTTCAAGCTAGGGATATAGAGGAAGGTGGAAAGAAACTAAAGAAATCTAAATCTGCAAAGGAAGTAGAATTTCAAGGAGAAGATGCAGGTATTATGTTCCAAGCAATAAATCCCATGAAAAGGCATGCAATAAAGCTATTAGATAGCAGTAAAGAGGTTCATCCACCTACTAACAAAGTCTAGCCACCACAAGACATCATTGATATTTCATCACCTGCAGAGAAATATTCAGTTAGAAAGTCAAAGAAAGGAAAAGAGGAAGTAGTGAAAAAATAGAGTTTGAACTCCTTGAAGAACAGTTGAAGTTGGCCAACCATGAAATTGCTGTTATTGAGAAAGAAGAAAAGAAACACAATGTCCAGAAGGTTCAGTTTGAAAATATGAAGGATATTTGGGAAGAGCAGGTTGACAGTGTTTCCGAGACCCTAGATAATACACAATAGTTTATCAAATGGACCATGACATTGAGAAAGGAGGTGAAACATGTTAGGAAAATGAACTTGCATTTGAAATATTCTAACAATAAGTTTAAGGATTAGGTTAAAGAACTCCAGGAACAACTTGAACTAGTTCATGAGGAGTTGGAGAAAAAAGGTCTTAAAATGACAGTAGTTGAGGAGCCAATTGCTCAACTCATCATTAATGAGGAAGAAACCCGTCAAGAAACATAGTGTGAGCTGGTTTATGATTTTGAATGCTAATGGCATGTTAGAAACAAGGGTTTTTCACTTAGAAGGTATATTTTTTAATCTACACAAAATTCTAGATTTTTCACTATTTTTATTAGTTTCGTAGCGTTCTTGGGCTTGAAGAACAAGAAAACGCTATGAAACTATTGTAGCTTTCCTTTTTACATTTTGAACCGGTTTTTGGAGCTCCCAAGAGATGAAAATGGTATGGAAGAGGTATTGAGGCATAATGAACATCATGCAAGAGGAAAAAACCAGAAATATTGATGGAAAAAGGCATTTTTATAACGCTACGAAAGTACTGTTTTGAAATTATATGATCAGGTTTTTGTGTATTTATGGACAAATAGGTATTTTCAAAGGTTCAAGGGATTATTTCAGCTGTCATCCAAGACTTAAAGACCATGTGATGAAGCCAACTAATCAGCTAAACCCCTCGTTGAAGATAAATACCAGTGATCCTAAAAAATAGGGTTTGTTTCCAGTTTTAGAGGAGATCAATTAAGAATGTCATGTAGTGATGAGTCCCATCACACCCTATTCAAACATGTGAGGGAATAGTTGTCAAAAATGTAATTTTTTTTAGGAGATAAGTTTGTTAATGTAATAATGAACAGTTTGAGTCCTTTTAGGAACATGACTGTCAAGTAGGATAACTGTCATTTTATCATTAAAATATATGTTTTATTGTTATGCAAGGTGTAAGTAGGGTAAATTTGATGAATCTAGCCAGGAGGTAGATCATCTCATCATGTAAAAAGTCTATTAAAGGGCAGAGAGTCGAATTTGTAAAGGGTTGGAGACTTTTTTGGCAAAACTGCAGCTTTATGTAATTGACTGTTTTAAGTAATACATAGACTTGTTTCTTGACCAACCTGAGATTCTGATTGTGTTTTTAGTGCCTATATTATCTATATCTTTTATGTGTATCATTGCAGTGGTTTGCATCTTTAATACTTAGAATTCATTCATGTAATGCTGTGACTTCCTTTATAAATGAATTGACTATGTAATTTCCTGTTTCATGTGTGTGTACTTCTGCTAAAAACTCTTACTTGCCTCATCTTCCATGTCAAGTGAAATTACTACTGAGCTACTGAACTTGTTGACTCCATAAGCCCAATGTTTTCATACTGATGTTCGTTTCAACCTACACTTATCACAAACAAGTAATTTTCTAAGTAGAGTTATCCATCTAGTTTATCATTATCAAATATCATTAACCCTTTTTGAGAGAGCCCTCTCAGACTGAAGAGGCTAAGCTTAAGTCACAAGTTGGTTTGAAACAGTTTTATAAAGTTGTTTGGTTAGCAGCCAATCAGGTGCAATTTTGTGATAACATTTTGGTGTGTCTGTCGGGAGCCTAAAGATTATACTTTCCCGAAATTTTGAAGCTGAACTTCTGAAGGTAGTAGGAGCTCAGGAAGCTGTTCAAGGTTGCATCTACCTTGGTGACTCCATTAAAAATTCATATGATTAAAGGTGGCTTCGAGAAGGAGATACATGATGAGTAATCTTGACCCAAATCCACCTACCATTGTGGACAATCCAAATACCATGTCCGGAGGTAGTCAAGGCATTTATGCAATATCAGGTACTCCATCACATACAAAATCCTTGTCCTCTGAAATTTTAAGAAGTCCTGAAGGTAAAATATTTGATGATAAAATTCAGGAAGTCGTTTAGGTTTGAAAGTGAAAAAGAATTAACTGAAATTTTCTTAGACCTACATAGGAGAGGTATTGATACCTCAGCCTTAGTGACACAAAAAGATAAAGAAGAGTTTTGGGAAGAATTCACCTTTGAGTTACTGTTAGAGAAAGAGTCTTTGGATAGGTTGAAGGAGCTTGACCCTTTTGAGATTTTTTTAAGAAGTAAAATTGGTTTTCCTCTTCCTGATTGGAGTTCAATTGTTAGTGGACAACAAAGACCAAAAAATCCTCCTCCTAACAGTTCCTCTTCCTCTACTACTGGTATTCCTAAAACTACCACAGTCCCATTCATCATGGCAGGAAATGTGCCTCCTCCACCTGCTACACCTGCTAGATATGCTCCTCTTGCCCTTCCATTTTTCTTAAATTCCCTTCCTAGAAAATACTCTACTAGAATAAAAACTTGGGGAAGTGATGAAGAGATTACAGCTGAAGAGCATGTAGAACAGTTCAATGACTTTATAGACAGGGAGGAGGTTGACCATGAGGATGTCAAGATGAGATTGTTTTCTCAGAGTTTTACTGGTGAAGTTAGGAAGTGGTTCAAAGCCCTTACTCCTGGAAGCCTACATAATTGGAATTAATTTGAAGATATATTTTTGAGGAAGTGGGGAAATAGAACTAATCTTGTACAAGCCCTCACTGAGTATAATATTTTGAAGAGAGATGTTGATGAAACTGTTTAAAACTTTTCAAAGAAATTTAATAAAGTGTATGACTCAACCCCTGCCCATCTCAAGCCTCCTCCAGGAGTAGCTCAATTGAGATATGCTGAAGCTTTTGATTATGAATTTTCCATATTGCTAAAAGAGAGAGAATCCCCTTCACTTGCTGAAATGAAAAATGATGCAGTGAAGGTGGAGGTCAATATGCTACCAGCAAAAAATTCCAAGATGGGTAAGACTAAGTTGAAAGAAGAATATAAGCCTTCCACCTCTGATGACAAATTTGATTCCACGATGAAGACAATGGAAAAATTGATGGATAGGCTTGCCCTTGGTAATGCCTCAGCTCCTTCTGCAGCACATGAGCCTCATTTTAGAAATCCTCAATTGAGAAGACCTCAAAACCAACAAAGGCCAAGGGAAGACAAAAATTAGCCACCTGACCCTCAAGTAAGGCCTCCTTTTTCAGCAAAACTTAGTTGATGAAGAAGATCAGCCTAAAATACAAGAATACTCAATTCATTTCTTAGATGAGAACATGTCAGGGATGTTTTTAACTAAGGAGGAACATGATGAGTCAGATCATGAATCAAGCAAGGGTGAGGAACCATCTAATTATCTTAAAGGGTATCAACATGCCATATTTGAGATGCAGAAACAGTAAAACCTCAGAAACAGAAATGTGCCAATCACTGCAAACAAAACATAGCCCAAGAAATATGCCCCCAAGGCTGCTGAGGTTAGGAAAGAAACACCACCTCCTCCTCCTGTCAAAGAGACTGAAAAATATGCTTCTGTTTTCAGTTTGGAAAGTGAGATCTCTAAGATCAAAATCCCAGTACCTTTTAGAGAAATTATTAAGGTTAATGAATGCAGAAGTAGGATTGTGAAAATGATGAATTCACAACCAGGAGCTCCTGATATCTTAAATATTCAAGAATATCATCCAACCATATAATTGGGTCCAATATTAGAGGATGAGAAAAATGAG
This sequence comes from Pinus albicaulis, assembly GCA_034641835.2. Taxonomy (NCBI): domain Eukaryota; kingdom Viridiplantae; phylum Streptophyta; class Pinopsida; order Pinales; family Pinaceae; genus Pinus; species Pinus albicaulis. The sequence continues at coordinate 778,097,801 of CM076578.1, forward strand.
GAGGTGCCTCCTTTTTATGTTAGCCTTAGCATTCATGACATGACGTTGCATAATGCCATGTTGGATTCAGGATCCTCTCACAATCTTATGCCCAAAGTAATCATGGAGAGGATGGGGTTGGAAATTACTAGACCATATAAGGATTTTTTTTCCTTCAATTCAAAAAGAGTTCAGTGCATTGGTTTAATAAAAGATGTTGTTGTTGGTCTTACACAAGTCCCTACCACGACAGTGGTTATGGAAATTATGGTAGCAGACATTCCACGAAAGTTTGGCATGTTGTTATCAAGGTCATGGGCAAAAAATATGAAAGGTACAATGCGGATGGACCTTACTTATGCCATTCCTTTTTTTGGTGAGCAAAGGAGACTTTATAGAGAAACATGAATGACTTACATGGTAAGTAGTAAAGACAAACCTCAAAACTTCACAATTTATGCTCTTGGTACTGAACTTGGATCTACTATTATTTTTAATGAGTTGACTAATGAAGCAGAGGATGAAAAGAAAGCAGAAAATCAACAATCTGTAATTCAGCAGACATAAAATCAGCAAATAGAAAGTCAACAAATCAGTGAGGAGAAGGCAGAAGGTTGGTGGTTGTTGCATTTTTATGGATCAGCAGGACGAGAGGGGGCAGGAGCAGGGATTTGGAACACAAGTCCAGATGATGAAAGTAAGTTCTTTTCTTACAAACTGGATTTTGATTGCACAAATAACATAACTGAGTATGAACCTTTGGTTTTGGGCTAGAAATTTTGAAAAGAATGGGTGCTCAAAAGATTTCTGTTTGTGGAGATTCTGAATTAGTCATTAAACAAGTTGAAGGTGTGTATCCAACTAAGGATGTGAGAATGAGGGAATACAAAAATTTAGTCATGGACATGTTGGAAAATTTCCTAGAACATTCATTCATTGTTAAGACTAGGGATCAAAACTCAGTTGTTGACTCCCTAGCTGTTTCTGCAAGTGTTTTCATCATTCCCATACATTCCACTGAAAAATATGAGGTTGAGGTTTGCCATAGACCAACTATCCCTGATAACATTATCCATTGGCAAGTCTTTGAAGATGACCAACAAGTTAAAAACGTTATTGAGTTGAAAGAAGAGTTTGAAAATACACAAGTAGATCAAAAAAACATGCTTGTTGAATCAAAGGGAAATTCTAAAGTGTTACAGCTGAAGAATAACTCCATACCCAAAGGTCTCATACCCTTTGAGAAGCTTTTTGATCAAAATGATGTGTTCAAATCTCCTAGGATACAAGCTGATGATGAAGAGGTAGAGAGTTGTAATCTTGGTACAGTTGCTATGCCAAAAATGATTAAGCTTTCAAAGTTTCTTTCAGTTGATACGGGATAGAAATATATTGAGATGATGAAAAGGTTTATAGATGTTTTTGCTTGGAGTTATGCTGATTTGAAGAAGTATGATCTTGCTATCATTCAACATACCATTCCCATTAAAGAAAATGAAAATCCTTTCAAGCAGAAGTTGAGGAGGATTAATCCACTTCTCATGCCTTTGATTGAGAAGGAAATCAAGAAAATCTTTGATGCCAAAATTATTGTTCCAATAAAATTCTCAAAGTGGCTTGCAAACTTGGTTCCAGTCAGAAAAAAGAGTGGAGAAATCAGAATATGCATTGACTTCAGAAACCTGAATAAAGCCTCTCCGAAGGACAACTACCCTCTCCCAAAGATGGACCAAATTTTACAGTATATTGTTGGCTCACAAAGGATGTCTATGCTTGATGGTTTTTTAGGGTACAATCAGATACTTGTGCATTCAGAAGATTAGGAAAAAACAAACTTTACCACACCATGGGGCACATTCATGTACGCCAAGATGCCCTTTGGTATGATGAATGAAGGAGCTACCTTTCAGAGAGAAATGGACATTGCTTTTGTTGAGGAGAAAGACAAGATGGTGGTTGTATATCTAGATGACATAATAGGTTTCTCAAGGAGGGAAGAATATCACTTGAAGCACCTAGAAATAATTCTGCTGAAGTGTAGAAGGTTTGGTATTTCTCTCAATCCCACTAAAAGCATTTTTTCTCTAACTTCAGGTAATTACTTTGACATATTATTTCAAAAGATGGGATTAAGATTGATCCAAACAGGGTCAATGCAATTCAGAAAGTGGATTTTCCTAGAAGCAGAAAGGAGATTCAGTCTTTCCTTGGGAAGGTAAATTTTGTGAGGAGGTTTATTCCTAATTTTGCTAAGATTGTAAAGGACATAAAAAAGATGTTGAAGAAAGGAGCTGACATCAAGTGGACAGAAGAAGCAAATCACTCATTTGAGGAGATAAAAAAGGCAGTGACCCAAGCACTAGTGTTGATTAGCCCGGATTTCTCAAAAGAATTTCTGGTTTTTACATTTGCATCAGAAAATACAATTGTTGGAGTTTTGTTGCAGAAAGGACAGCAAGGTACTGAGCAACCAATTTCATTTTTTAGTAGGACATTAGCTAACTCAGAGCTGAAGTAAAATATCTTAGAGAAGCAAGCTAATGCCTTGGTCAAGGCCATCAAATATTCCAGAATTTACATTCTGCATTCTCATATTATAGCTTTTGTTCTTAATGTTGTTGTGAAAGACATCTTAACTCAAGCTGATCCTGATGGTAAGAGGGGGAAATGGATTGCTAACTTGCTGGAATATGATATAGATATCAAGCCCACAAAATTGGTCAAAGGTCAAGGCCTAGCAAATTTGATGGCATAGTCAAAGTTTGACTGTCTTGAGATGAATTTAATTGCAGAAATTTCAGATGAAGAGAAAGAGTTGATCCCCATTGAAGAAAAGTACGTCATTTTAGATTGGTACAAAGACATTGTTTTTGTCTTACATAATCATAGAGCACCTGCTGATCTGACAAAGTCCAAGGCAAGATTTGTGAAGTTAAAGTCATTTAGGTAGTGCATCATTGACAAAAATCTGTATTGGAAGGATACCAGTGGTATTTTGTTGAATTGTTTGATGGAAGAGGAGGTTGAAAAGGTGATTGAGGAGTTTCACAAAGGAGATTGTGGAGGTCATCATTATTGGAAGGCTACAACAAATAGGATTCTCAGAGCAGGGTATTATTCACCTACCATGTTTAAAGATGTCTACAAAAAGATTGCTACCTGCCATGAATGCCAGATTTTTGATGGTAAGAAGAAACTTGTACCTTTACCCTTGATGCCTATTTATGTTGAGGCGTCATTTCAGCAGTGGGGGCTAGATTTTATTGGTGAGATTCATCCATCATCTTCAGGTCAACATCGACGGATTCTGACAGCAACTGAATATTTCACCAAATGGATTGAAGCAATCCCAACTAGGCAAGCAAATGATTCAGCTATCATTTCATTTTTGGAAAATAATATATTGTATAAATTTGGATGCCCTATGAAGATCATTATTGATAATGCACATGCATTTAAGTCTAAGAATTTGATTAGTTTTTGTCATCAATATCATATTTCACTTGGGCATTCTACTACATATTATCCACAAGGGAATGGTCTTGCTGAATCTTCCAACAAGAGCATTGTGAGGATTATTAAGAAGGTGTTGCAGGAAAATAAGAAGTCATATCATTTGAAGCTGAAATATGCTCTGTGGGCTGATAGAGTATGCACAAAACGATCAATTGGAACTTCACCTTATGAGCTGGTATATGTAGCTGAAGCCATCTTTCCTACATCCTTAGGAGTGCTTGTCATGAAGCTGCTGCAAGGATTGGAGGAGGAACCAAATGCAATTCAGAAAAGGATCAATTAGTTTATATCTTTGCAAGAGAAGAGGGAGGAAGTCTATAACAGTAATCGACAATCTCAAAATTGAATCAAGAAGACATTTGACAAGAAGGTCAAGGAAGAAAATTTTAAAATCCAGGATGTGGTTTTGAAATGGGAGGCCAGGATTGAAGAGAAGGGGAAACATGGTAAGTTTGAGAACATTTGGAAAAGTCCATTCAGAGTAGCTGCATTCCATGGGAACTACACTTACATTTTGTAGGAGATGGATGGACAACCATGTGCTGGAGGGCCTGTCAATGGCAGGTTTTTGAAGAACTACTCTTCTTAAAATCCACTGATCATTTCATTCCATTGTATATATTCCAATTTATGTGTTTTTCTACTAATAATGACAAGTTGATCATCAAGCTTGAGCCCGAGGTGAACGCCATTAGAGTTTGAAGAAAAATCTTGGCAAGTTTCAAAGTTTTTTGTTTCCAAGAAGATAGATAACGGGACTGGAACGATTGGTTCTTTGGTGTACCACTAGGGCACACCATCCCAAGTGGAACCACTGTTATCACGAAAAAAATGATACATCATTTGACAA